>CALYDF020007058.1:0-12837 GCA_944474145.2 Dicrocoelium dendriticum | reverse complement strand
TCTGTGACGATAGTGTGTCGAGTAAGATAGTTTTGTTTGGGAAAAACAACTGCAGATATTGTTCGACGGTGCAGTGATGTGTTCGGAATGAAATTCCGGCCGTTAAATTTGATGCACTCTACTTCGACACGCAATGTTTCCACACAAATTATGCCAACGAAGATAGAGGTCAAAACTTGCGATATATCAACATGTCCATTTTTTTCTCCAATGACATACAGAGAAATTGATCCAGTTCCACAGTAGATTCGCCAACAAGAGGGTACCAATAGAAACGGTGGAGAAAAAACGATGTTTGCTTTTTTCTACCATTCAAAGGGGACAATATTTCAAACGCAATTGGTCATAAACTTAGGTCTGCTGTAATGCGCCCCTGTAACATGGCGTGTCTTCGAATCCTTCCCACTACACAGAGACTGGCTCCTACCTACCGTCCGGACAGTTTGTCAGTCGGTTTGGCCTCTCATGTTAAGTATCATTTTACCTGTAGATGCTTAATATTTATGTACCTAAGACCGATCGGCGACTGAGCCAAAGAGTGGCTGAGCACTTCTCTAAGTGGTTGAGTCAATCCACGGTACATTGATCAATGAATCAAAGGAGGAGCTGGAACCCCATCTCCTCTGCTGCATCTTGTGTTAACTGGTCATCATGTGGATCTATTAAAAACTTAAATTGCTTTTGGCTAATCAAACTTCAAAAACGCCGGCAATCACTGAGGCATTACTGCTTGCGGTAAACTGGCCGGTGTTGCTCACGCAAAAGCAAATGAAACGTTCTATCAGATTACCCTGGTTTTGATTGCCCAATTTTAATTTACTCACGTAGTATTGTTCCACTTGTATCCAGTTATATTGCGAAAGCGACTGGGAAAAGTAATCCAAATTTGAACTTATCACAACTCTTGTTTTCTGTCTGCGTTGGCCAAATGGGTAAGGGAGTAGTAGTATTTCAATGTGCACAAAATATGTCGCCAAATCCTGACAATATAGGCAGTAGATTGGTTGAGCATCTTTCGATTGACGCTCCATTGTGCACACGGATAACCCAACTGTTGTACAAAAATGGGCTGAACAATTTCGGGTTCTTCATGCACTTAGAATAAGGGATTTCACATGCATTTTGTGACGAGCTGGACCTGGCCATTTCAAGACTGCCAGTTCTTAGTTCCACCGCTTAGATGGGCACACGGCGCGGTATCAGTTAAGATCTGACAAACTGTTGTTCCATCGTAACAATGGATTTGATATGGGTAAAATAGCAATCAACAATTTCCGTAGTTGGATCGTGAAAGCAAAAAGTGACTTTATTAGAAAAATAACGCGTGATGGTGGAATCACCACAATTTCACCTGTACACATTTTATGACTAAATTTCCTCATGCCCCAGCAACTTGGGTTAACTCACGTAATGCAGGGGACGTAATGTATCATAATATCGAGATTTTAATTCGGATAAGGAAACAGCAGCGATGATAGAATGTGATAAATGTTTTACACCTTAGATACACGAATGGAGAAAAAGCTGTTGCAGTTTGCCAATGGGTTACACTGTGTAACCAACTTCAAACGGTGACCTCTTAGTGAGGTGTTGTGACGGACTTTCAAGAAGTGCCGTCATTGTTGGTTAGAAAGCCTGAGTACCTGATACACCAATATGAGATAAGCCCACAAACGACGACGTTGTCCACTGAAAAATCCTAGGGTCATTAGTCTACATTGGCAAAGAAGGTGGGCAAGGCCCATAATATTTTGATCACCCTCCATGATGGACACTCAAGAGCTGCAAGGCCAAGTTATTTTGGACTCACGTAAACGGTAATAGGTTAAGAAAAGAATGCAAGATCGGCAAGACCTAGCGCCCTCCGCATAGGCGTGGCTTATTTTATTGCTTTCTTGGCCCATTACGAGCACCCTTGATCAATCTGCACCAGCTCCCCAAGATCACTTTCATTAGCAATACGCAACAAAACATGCTTTCCAAATCGATATCCGTAGGTAATCTGGTATCGTCTGTATATTAGTTTACATTTCGTACCATTGAACTCGAGCATTTTCTGAGATGCCCACTTGTAAGCCCTGTAGTAACACCTTGCGGTGCTATGTGTTAGTTTACTCTCTTGATTGCAAGGAAATTAATAAGGCTGTCCGAAAACAACAGAAATCTGGATGTCGGCATCGCCGTCGCTCCGTTTATGAGTGTTAGGAAGAGCCGTGGACTTAGTTTCAAGGTAGAGAGACGCCGCAGTGCAGCTGTAGCGCATCGGATAGAGATATGCCTAGTCGCACCATAAAGCTGCGGTGGGCATAGGAATAAGTATGTCCAGCACAAGAGAGGACGACTGATCATCAGCTCCAAAGCTTATGAATATGCATGCGGTGATCTAAGTGATCAACTAGAGTGATCAAATAAAGTTAGGCGACGTTGACCCTTGCCTCCCCCCCCCCGTTGATGGAATCCGTCCGATGGATTGTGGTCCATGAGCGGTCCCGGTGGAAGTCGTGTTGTCCCGGAATGAAGATACAAGATATTCCCAAATATGCCACGATTCACTCTGCAATGACAGGTTAACCAAATTTAGAGAGAACTGGAAGACGACTATTCGGGCAGTAGTTTGCGGATTCAGCATAGTTTACTCTCATGAAAATAAGGCGGGCGATTCTACACGTCTGCATAACAGTAACTTGCATGTCGTGGAGACAGCATCAAACGAATCAAGACAAGGGTTCACCTAATCTCGAAGCAGAAATCTTTAACAGCCTAAGGTGTATGTATTCACACCGGAAGACCGGTGCTAGCGCAGTGATAATAGTCGTTTCAGCATATCCGCGGTGGTGAAGGAGTTGTGGCCGATTCTGGGTGGTGGCGTGATCTGTGCAGAGTAGCATGGGATGCCGGTGTGTTCTGGAAAGCCAAACGAATGGATATCAACGATTGATCGCTGCTTCTTGCGCGGTTTGCGCTTGTCCAGCTGCGGTGTCTATAGAAGGGGTGCCACGCTTTACTTGGTGAATACTCTTAACATACCTGTAAAATGGCATGGGATTAGAACAGAACTTTTTCGATAAGTCCTGTTGATATATCGTTTATCTTCGCGGACCAGTTTGACGTAGTTTTTGTCTGTTTATGTAGCCATACAAGTTTTCAACGTTCGAATTTGTTTTTATGCTTGGGCATGTGGATCGCACCGGGTCAATCTTTTACGCGTCCTACTCCTCAGAAAATAATTTACCTTCAGGAGTCAAGAAACATAGCCACTTATGATTTGCTTACTAAGGAATAATCTGAATTGTCGAATTTCCCTCAACTGATCTCGGGTATGTTCGGCAAAATCAACCAACTTTGACATTGATGACGTTGAAAACATGTTGCGATGCGTTGCCATCCAGGCTTTCTCGAGGTCGCTGTTGGGGTGCTCTACTTAACAGAGGTAGCGAAGAAGTAGCGTTGCGTGGTCACTGCGTCCCAATGGACCACCCACTATTACTATCGTTCAAACGTTCCTCATTTGTAAACACGAGGTCCACCATGGCCGATTCGAACCTCTTTCTGAATCTCGCGGGGATATTAACGTGTTTGTGAACTGAGTGATCTACGGCTAGCCCGTGCAGCTCGGTCTTAAACTGCTCAGTAAGAAAGGTTGGAATATCTAAGAATTGCAAAATGAATTCTTCCACACAAAGAACGGGACGGGTAGGCTGCTATGGTACGGTTTTCAGGGAAGAAGCTAGAGAACTTTACATTTCTTGTATGGGCATGGTAGGACGGTATACGAAGGCAACCAAACGTGTGCCGCCACGTCTTACTTGCAAGCTATACCAAAGCGAATCGATAACCAACGCGTTTGGAATGTAGATCACCGTGATGGTTCCGAATTGCGCTACCTCCCCCACTGGATCGATCATTAGGTAGGACGGACAAACGTGCCAGTCAGGTCACAGTTATCACGAGTAGGTCCAGAGGTATCGAGGCTTCACAAGCATGTAGCCAGGATAATTTGTTGAATAAACCTTGTGCAATAGTGTTCTAACACAGGAGTGCTTTGGAGGTTGGAAGGAAGTCTGAGGGTGCGCGTGTCAGTTGCCAGTTTTCGCTGACCATTGTAAAACCGTTAACCATATATTTTGTGAAACATTTGTCATTAAACATTGCGTAGTTTCATATTGGCCGATAGAATGCTCAGAGGAAGAAGTTCCGTTCCCAGTAAGTATTGAGCAGGTCGCTACTCCTTCAACAGCTTGTTGTGCCTAATCGGTGGCGGCAGTTTAAGAACGTGAAACGATTTCGAGACGTCTGTCATTATGATAACGGCTGCTACCCGACCGGCGCTAACACGGCTGTATCACGCCATGAGCTGATGAAATCAGTCCGTCAGTATGAAACAGGTTGCGACCGGACAGGGGGCGACAACAGCTGGCCAGTGTGGACCGCAATCAGGTTTGAACTCTGTCCAGGCAAGCGTCTTGAGTCAGCTCAGGAACTACAAATGATAACAGATTGTGACCTGTAAAATGAACCGTGTTCTGTGCCTACTACGCTTCGGTTTAGCTGGCTTCGGTGTTTTGTTTTGTCCCTGGCTGGGTTGGCAGCGCATGGAGCACAGGCGATGGCAGCGTTACAGCAGTACCCCGAGGTGGTCTGTTTTGGAAGAAAGATTTAATGCTGCAACTATTAGAACCCGGTGACTTTGCTCTCTTCCGGCTAAATTTCATTTGGTGTTAACCATCTAAAGATGTAGCTCTAAGTGGATTTTGTTACGCCGATTGCGCCAAGTTTGAAGTAAGTTCACCGCAGTGTGCTTGGACTGGGGCACATCTTTCATCTACTTGGGCCACATCATTAGTGGTTTGATGATGGGCATAGTCTTGAGATTA
The DNA here is from genome assembly GCA_944474145.2 of Dicrocoelium dendriticum. Classification (NCBI taxonomy): domain Eukaryota; kingdom Metazoa; phylum Platyhelminthes; class Trematoda; order Plagiorchiida; family Dicrocoeliidae; genus Dicrocoelium; species Dicrocoelium dendriticum. The sequence goes on along the minus strand of CALYDF020007058.1, from coordinate 7,963 downwards.
ATTTCCCAATCACGCTAGGAAGTGTGAGCAACTGATAAATGTGACGTCTTTCCTCCCGCTCCATCAAAGAGGAGAATTAGAAATGTGACAACCTCGAAACGGGATAGAACAAAAGTATCGGTCCAACCATCGAACTCTTCGAAGCAGTCAATGTGGACAACACGAACTCATGCGTCATCAGTCGCTGTATCGGCCAAACTGGCTCATGCCAACAGTCCAATCTAACGTGACCTAATACGGGTAAAGAGCGTTACTTTTCAATTGGCTTCGTGTTGTCTGGTGTAGTTGTCGATAAGGTTAAGAGAGAAAACAACTAATGACTGAACGGAGGGTCTGTTTTGAAGCACACGCACAATCCCCATTCAATTATTCCGTTTCTTTACGTGACAGAAATTGGTTTCTGATCTAACTACCTTTGATGGGACTGTGCCAAAGGTAATACCAGTTTCATTGCATCTGCTCCCGGTGTTTTTGACTGGCGGCATCAATACCAGGGGAGCCGTGATTGCGCAGAGGTTTCATTTTTGCAATATAGCTTTAGCTGTAAAAGTGATGTAGCCGAGTCTGGCGGTAGGTTAACAAATGCTGGAAGATTACTGGATGGCAAAACCCGTCGCAAATTGCGACATATTGCGTCCTCATCGTGTTTGCTTTTTCTCTGCGAGTTCTCGTTGCGTTAATAACTGTTTGGGTCAAAGAAACTTTCCGCTTAACCTTTTGAATGATATTACTGCCTTTCCATCTCAGATCATGGTTAGCACTGACGGTTTTTGTCACATTCTGCTGGTGTGCCACTTTGCTTTTATAGACAAGTGAGTACAGTGGCTTGGTTAGATTACCTATTTGCCACAGTACTTTGACATTGGCGATAGTTCACACATGCTACACTGCGTTGCGTACTCGTATGTACTTTTGCCATCTGCTCCTTTTGAAAGAAACTGTTTTACGCCCATTACCAACCCTATTGTTTAAAACATCTCCCATCAATCAACTGAAGCTAGTGATGAATTCCAGTCAGACGACATATGCGGAATCTTCGGCAAGGGACTACAAATTTGTGGCTCTGTTATAACAGAATAAGTTATTGCAGTGCTGGGGATCCGTATTCTAGCTTTCGACCTATGACTGAAACAAAGAGGTGAAGGACAATCTCTTGGAATTACTTGCAGTAGCTGTGTCTGAACGCCCAAAGCATAGTGAGTCTGTTACTATAAGGCTTATTCGTGTTGTCCACGGACTTCAAGTCACAGCGTGAGAGTACACCGAGGTCGTTAACGAATGGCGTGAAATGCAAGAGCTGTCCGGCCACCGCGTAGTGTCGACCATGTCCACCCTTAACCAGACTTATGAACCGCGACTTGGCTTGATTCATCGGAAGCTTGACCTCTGCAGACCACATCAGGAGGCATTCAATGTCACGTTGAAGCAGATCATAACCATCGGGCACACTGATTACTCCCCACACCTTCAAGGCATATTCAAAGAACGCACGGTGCGAGCGGCGAAACTGAGGCACAACTTCTACGTGGAGCAATAGGACATTGCCACTCAGTGTGGACAAGTGTCAATTGGTTCAGATTCGCCACCAACACACATTTAGATCTTCAAGCTTGGAGTGCATAACTTGTAGACAACCTCTCAGGAACGCAACCTCGGTGTGCTCTTACTGCACGAACTCAGGTGTTTCAGGAAGTGTTAGTTTGCTTCAAAAAGAGGTACTCAGGATGTTTGTGTCTTGCGCAGTGCAGTCGGCAATAAAGATGCATCCATCTTTCCAAAGATGCTGAATGCCTGTCTGCGCCCCTCCGTCGACCACAGTATCCAGGCTTGTTAGTCTTGCTTTAAATGTGACCTCGGAATGTGCGAGCCCCCAAAACGTCGGGCGACGAAGAATGTCGGGATTCTGCTACCTTCCAAAGCAGGAACGACTGAAAAAATCACAGTGTCCAGTTGATGTTACCGGCGGCCATGTAGCAATTAGCTAATAGGATACCAAAAATTAAGCGATTGCAATTAATTATTCCACCAACTTTTGCCGCTCAGTCAGAGCACTAACTTGAGAGGTAACAGCTTATAATATGGTCAACAATACAGCCTTCTGGTTTGCTAGTGAAACTGCTTCCCCCCTTGGGTCTGCCTACTGTGGAATGCTATACGGAACTCACTAGTCTGCTTTCCCGCTTATTTTCAGCTTCAAAAATATTTGGACATCACGCTCAGCTCCTCACACTTTCTACATAGACGAATATTCTGTAACGTACTCGGATGAAAGAACTTCGTTAGAATTTCAGCCCACACAGGTAAATCTATGCAGACCACTGAGCATTCTAATTGTTCATTTCATGAAATGTTCGCCATGATGACTTCTTGCCCCGTTATGTGTAGCACTAAACCGTTTCAATAAGGTTGCTTTTTACATCCCACTATTTTTTCGTTTTGTATTTTTGTAACCAAAGCTTACGCTTTTGCACTTTTCTCCCTGATCAACCCATGGTACCAGTCACATATCACAGTCACATTGCTCCATTACTATGGGGTACATACATCTAAGCGGATTTCGGGAAACCCTGCACAGAAGTCTAATCAGAAAATGGTTTTGCACTACGGCCGAAAGCCTGTAACCTGGGAACATAGATTAAGTCGAATTCATGAAAGCTAGGTTTACAATTGGAAATCTTACTTCGTATTAGAAACACGATGTGGAGAAACGAGGCATTCGGTAGAACACCATAAAGCACTTTAATCTATACTAGCCTACCGGGGCCTTCAAATGCTGCCGTTGCTGTTCTCCTTGAAAGATTATTTTCCACTAGCAACTTCGGATTCCACATTTTATTGACAACTAGTTCCAGGTATCCACGTTCCCACAGTCAACTCGCTGAATTCTTGTGCTGAACACCACTACTGCGTCGAGACCCACAACATCTGTTACCTACCGACGAGATCAGGACTTTGCCGTAAGATCCCGAGGCAGAACCACCGAAAAGCTACGCTTACTCGTTCTGCGCAAACCCGTGAAACCCGTGAATTTGTTTTCCTTGATCAAGTTTCAAGGTCAAGGTTGTCCCACTCCGTCAACCACTTAAAAACGGTACGTATTACTGCCGGGAACGTGCTCCACAATGGTCGGTCTAAGGGAACAAGAAATATCAGCCCCTGGGTACATCTGACGAGGTTGAGGAAATGGGGTGAAATATAGAAAGGAAAGTACGAATAGATGAGGAGTTATACCTGTGTCATGTTAAACGACAAGGCATGTGTGTGTTGAAATGCGCGACTAATGATCGATGGTTGTGGTCACGAAATATGAACTGTTGGTTGCCCTGACAGCACCGCTACCTGAGTAAATAAATGGTGCTGGTTGCTAAAATGGAATAAATTGCGAAAAGAAAACTTGATGAATAGGAGATAAGGAACTAACGCTGTGCTTTTGTAACGAGTGATCAAAACTAGTTTGGCGCGTGGTTGAATTTAAATCGTTGATCTGATGGCAACTTCTTTTCCGTCTGCCTTTCAGAAGGACATTCCTGCGCAATTATTGGAGAAGGACAAAAACCTGAAGAGAACAGTTGACTAGCTTACGTGTTGCGCAATAGAAGTTACGTCTCAATCCTTGGAGTTCTCCCTTGACTGCATTCTACAATTGGCGACCCTGCCAGGATACCAGAGCGATGCAGAAATCAAAGAATCAGTGTGAAGATGAAAGTCAAAAGCTTGTTGTTGATCCCAAAGTAAGAATTTCTGTCGCCTTGGAATTACTGTCAGACGCTTTACAGAAGATGATTACGAATCCGCTAACAACCGCGTCCACACCCCGGCTACCGCCCCCCGAAAGGTTTTCACCGGGCATGTCTTACTCAAGGTGGGAAAACAAGTACAGCTGTACCTAAAGAACTTTCCTGTTTCCCAACACGGCACCGTCATAATGGGACTGCTATCAGAAAAGGCGTTCGATATAGTGGCGGATACTAAACTTCTGGAAGAAATGGTCACACAGGAAATATTCGTCCCCCTTCCGGCCCGGCCTACCCGATGAATTGCACAAAGCCTTTCATGCTCGGTATCAAAAACCGGGGGAAAACGTAGGAACATACTCTCGCGAATTGCGGAGAATGGCCGTAACCGCCTAGGCAGACGAAACACAAGAGAAACAGGACAAGCGCATTTTAGAGCAGTTGCTCGAGGGCATCCAAACTCCCTCGGGAAAAAGGGAGTTTTGCTTACGACGCCCCACTTGTCTTTAGGCAGCCTTAGAAGTGTCAGACCAATTGGAGCAATTGGACGCGTCCATGGGCCCTATGGAACTATGTTGTGCGCTGAAGGGATGCAGTCACGGTAGCTTCAAGCCACCAGAACGAAGGAATTGGAATCGCGTTCCGTATCGATGGGGTTACTTTCGACCTCCAGTACAATCGAATTTCCGAAGGCCCCGCCCTCCTCCACCAAGAAGAGGAAATTTCCAGCCAAGCCGTGGCAGCCGAAATCTTCAAGGTGAGTGCGACCGTGTGAAGTCAGTTTTCATTCCCGCTGTCACTTGTACAACGTCCGCATTCTCATTAACGGTAGAGCTAATCGTAGCAGGAGTGCCACTGGTAGGTCTAATTGACACAGGGGCATGCATGAGCTGAGTCTGAGCTAATATAAACAAGTGGCTGATAGATTGTGTGTGGACGCCATGCCGCTATCGTCTGACCGCTGCTAATGCGGAACCGCTGTCTGTTCGGGAATCTATCACTGCCAAGGTACACATTGCTAATGAGAAGTTCCGCCACGAGTTTATTGTCGCTAATAACCTTCCATTTGCTGTAATCATTGGAATGGATTTATTGAGGCGTCTGAGATGTCACTTAGATTTAGATACATGCCAGTTGATCACCGACAGCTGCGTTGTCTTGCTCAGACAAGGCCAGGCCGACAGTCTTGAAACGTTTACCATTTGTGGGAGCCCCTCCGACGAGGAACACCGGGTAGACACGTTTATCCGCTCACTCGAATTGCCAACGGACGAGCGAACGTTGGAAAAGCTCAAAGAAGTGCTGCTAGCCAACTCTGATGCATTCGCCTGGGAGACTGGAGAACTGGGCCGCACCAGCGTCGTGAAACACCTAATCGACACGGGGAATACGACCCCGATTAAGACTCACCCAAGACGGATCCCAGTGCACTGACAAGACGAGCTGCGAAAGCTCATAGGCGAGATGTTGAAAAAGGAGGCTATACGACCCTCTACTTCTCCATGGGCAGCCCCAGTCGTCTTTGTAAAGAAGAAAGACGGTGGTTTTAGGTTGTGTGTTGATTATAGGCGGCTAAACGAATTCACGCGGAAAGATGCATATCCACTGCCCAGAATTGATGACCTTTTCGACGCGCTCGGATGGTCAGCTTATTTCATCACGCTAGATTTGGTGTCGTTATTGGCAAGTGGAGGTTGAAGAGAGTGACCGAGCGAAGACAGCCTTTGTAGTCCCTTCAGGCCTTTATGAGTTTCAAACAAGGCCTTTCGGCCTATCAAACGCTCCTGCAACGTTTCAACGCCTTATGCAGAAAATGCTTCACGATTTAATTCCTCACAAGTGTCTCGTCTATCTGGACGATGTCATTGTACATGGGAGAACGAAGGATGAACATCTAAGCAATCTAGCCGAAGTGCTAACGTGTCTAATCTATGTAGATTTGAAACTCCAACCAAAAATGTCGCTTACTACAAGAAAAGTTACTTATCTCGGACACATCATCTCTAGGGTAGACATCCGGACAGATCCTCTCAAGACAGATCGGGTAAAGGCGTGGCTAATCCCCACTAATGTCCAGGAGTTACGCAGTTTCTTAGGACTGGCGTCATACTACCGTCGATTCATCAAAGGATTCCGGGAAGTCGCAGCCCCTTTAAACGCGTTGTTGCAGAATAATCGCAGTTTCGATTGGATTGTCGAATGTCAAACGGACTTCGATCGATTGCGTGAGTCTCTGTGTACCGCCCCGACGTTAATCTTCCCCGTCTTGTCACCATAAATTGGGGAGTTTATTTTGGACACGGATGCCAGCGATCAGAACATTGGAGCGGTTTTGTCACAAAAAGAGCGGGATGGCATAGAGAGAGTGGTTTCATACAGTAGTAGAAGCATTACATCAAGAGAACGCAATCACTGTACGACAAGGAAAGAAATGTTGGCGTTGGTGTTTTTCATAAAACAAAATCGGCACTACCTTTTAGGAGGAAAATTCGTAGTACGGACTGATCACCAAGCATTCAGGTGGTTGCAGAACTTTAGGGACTCTGCGGGGCAGATTGGTCGATGGCAAGAGCAGCTACAGGAGTATGAGTTCGAATGTCGCCATCGGCCTGGGAAACTACACGGCAACGCGGACGCGCTATCAAGGATTCCTTCTCGAGATCACGGAAACTGTCCTTCCTGCACTACGCTACACGTAACGCTAGTCAACCTACAAAGAGCCGAGTATGGTCATGGGCAAGAAGCACAGGCTTCGGACCCAGATATATCACTTATCTACCACGAGCGGCGCTCGGGAAGGGACAAACAGCTCCGAAAGAAATGGAAGAGAAAGCTACGAAACTCGGTGCTTGTGGGCGATGTGGGATAAACTCGCCATCGAAGAGGGTGTGTTGGTCTTCGATTTCGGCCCCACATACCTGAGGAGGAACGTGGTTCCACAGGCATTAGTTACGGAAGTGCTGTCGGAACTGCACCAACAGCTGGGACACGCTAGAATCAATAAATTCAAATCGCCGGCGCGTCGACATTTTAATGGCCGCATCGACGAAGAGACATTGTCAACTTCTGCCAAACTTGAGAAGATGCGCAACGTTCAAAAATCCGCCTATTGCTCATAGGGCACCATTGCAATCCATGACAACGGGTTACCCGAACGAAATAGTTGGAGTAGATCTCGTTGTTCCGCTACCGGAAACGCCGAGAGGGAATCGCTACATCCTAGTCATGGTAGACTATTTCACCAAATGGTGTGAAGCCGTACGAATCGCGCAGGCTGATACTCTCACTGTGGCAATAGCGATGACTAACCACTGGGTTTGCCAATGGGGAGCGCCTGGGCAACTGCATTCCGGTAGGGGATCATGTTTCGAAAGCTCACTGGTCCAGGAGATGTGCAGAGCACTCGGTATCGATAAAACGCGAACAACGGCTAACCATCCACAAGGAAACGGACAGGTTGAACGCACGAATCGGTCGTTGAAGTCACTATTGAAGGCGTTCGTGGACCAGAACATTTAAGAATGGGACACGTTGTTGCCTAAATGCTTATTGACCTATCGAAGTACAGTGCACTCTTCTACCGGGCAAACGCCGTCGTTTATGTGGACGGGTAGAGAAGTTTGGTTGCCCTCGGATGTCCGCTTACCAAGATCACAACAAGTTTACCCATCGGTCGCAGAATACGTCAGTAAGCTTCTTGACTCCGTTCGACGTACACACGAAACAGCACACATTCACTTGGCGAAAGCTCAACGGCGACAGAAGGAATACTACGACAAGAAGGTCTTCGGTGTCCCGTTGAAAGCAGGCGACCTCGTATATTTGCATCAGGCACCAGTATCAGGAATACCAGCGAAGCTGCATCGTGAGTGGGCAGGCCCCTACGTGGTAGACCGAATAATATCTGATCTGACTTGTGTGATTAGGGACCCAGAGAACGATGTCGGGCAGCACATGGTCGTACACTTTAATCGGCTTAAACCTTTCCAAATCGAGCCTGAGCATTCGGATGAGGAGCACCACAATGAGCCACCGACAGAAGTAGCCACCGAAGTTGAAGTACCAGCTCAAATAGGCTTTGGCTTGGCAACGGGAAAGTTGCCTACATAGAATGGGTGTGGTGTAACCAGTGATCAAAACTAGTTCGGCACGTGGTTGCATTTAAATCGTTGCTCGGACGGCACCTTCTTTTCCGTCTGGATTTCAGAAGGACATTCCTGCGCAATTAT
>CALYDF020007057.1:0-12847 GCA_944474145.2 Dicrocoelium dendriticum | reverse complement strand
GACCGAAATAGACCAAAACGTTTCCGGGCGGAATCACGTATTCACCAACAAGTGTTCAATCGCAGCTCTAAAAGATTCCGTGAAATGAGATGTAACAACCTCAGCTCATTCGCTCTCCTTTTTAAACTGCAGTCACACAAAAGGGAACAGCTGGCGCACCTGCACCGCCGCGTTGAAAAGAAGATTACAATAACCCCTATATTTACATAAGTACATATATTTATATACACAGTATTGGCCAAATAATTAGAATTAATTTCCATCAGCAATTTTTTGCATATTTCATCACATATCCCATAAGAATCAATTGATGTAACCGTAAAATGGTTACATTTACCGAGAATGACATATATCGAATTGCAAATTATCAACGTTAGTATTTCGTAAATGATCCTTTGGCAATGTTCAAGGAGTTAACACGCAATGGCATGGAGTGAATAAGTTTCTACAAGGTTCAGTCATGCTTTTACTGCGAGCCCAGGTCGCTACAATTTGTTCACTGAGCAGTTGCTTGTTTGTAATACTCTTTTTCTTCATTTCTGACTTTGGAATTACCCATTAAAAACCCCCTATTGGGTTCATGTCAGGGCTATCACCAGGCCATGGTAACACTTCAATACCACAAACCTCTAAAAAACGGGTGGCTTCACACCCCTGTGACGTGGAGCACTGTCATGCACGAAAATGAAGTCTCCTGTCCCTATAAATCCTTTTCCCTTTAAACATTCACACAGCTGAGGGATCAGTTGGTGCTCAAGTAGCTCTTTGCACTGCTGCTGTTTCGTGTTACCCTGGACGATGGACAGCCGACCAGTTCCGTAGATGCTCATAGAGTTCCATATCATAATATGAGTTGGATGCTTGACTCGTTGAATGATGCAGTCTTCCCTCATCTGTTCGCCAGGTTATCGGCGAACATAGAGAGATTGCTGGTCAGAACACCGAATGATGCACTCATCGCTGAAAACCACCTAAAATGTAACACAGAAAAATGCAGAAAACACAGCAAAAGCAATGTAGGCACAATTTTTCTAGAAAATCCGTATGAAAATAAAACTTCCACTTCTTACCCGCTGCCAGTCTTCTTTGGAACATTTTTGAAGTTGTTTGGCCCAGCCCCGTCGTCTTTCTTTCATTGGTTTGGTCAACGTTTGCTTCTTCAGAGGCCTGCAAGCTAGAACTACAGAATCAAAAAGTAATCTGCTTACAGTTCTCTAACTAACTGCAACACCATGCTGTTCCAACATCTCTTGTAGCTGTCTGCTATATGCTTTGCAATTCATTAGACATTCCCTTAGTATAAATGAGTTGTCTCGAGCTGTTGTTTCTCTTCTTTGGCCACATGTTCCGGAACGTTTAGGGGACAGGGGCATAATCGTTTGCAATTCCTTTCGAAGTCGGCATATAGACACTGGGCTGACACCAATTTCCATTGCAATTTCTGCTTCTTTAACATCTGTCAACAAAAATACAATTAGTCCAAGCTTTCGAGGGGTTAGATCACGTAATTTACCCAATAATATGCCAGCACCATCTAAAAACTGGCGATCATACTGATGTGTAGTTACTTGAAAAGACACCTAGAAAAATAACAAGAAAATTAATTAAAGATACCCAGAAATGGTTCCAAAACCTGACAAATGTAATCCTGAAATTTAGACTGCAGCTGTAAAGAATTATGATAAAAATGTAACCGCCCGTTTACCTAACTACTGTACACGCCACATCAATCAACTTGTCATCATTTACAAATTATCTCACGTACTATGCCTTTGACTGATAACTCCTTGTAAATTACCAAACTATCATTTACGAAATAAAAAACTTGAGGACTTTCTATTAGATATATGTTATTCTTCGTAAGCATAACCATTTGACAGTTACATCATTAGATTCTTATATGTGATGAAAGAAGAAAACGTTGCTGATTGAAAAATATTTCCAATAAGTTGGCCAATGCTATATATACATATATATTTTCCGGCGGGAGAGCCTATGGAGCGCTGCGGCTGGTGATAGCTAGATCCTGACAGATGATCTACCCACTGCTGCTACCGTTGCGCCATTGGCTCATGTCTTGGATGCCTCGTCGTGGCAACAGCTGGGTGGTGAGTTTGGTTTCGCCCTTCTCTCTGCTAAACGCTCCGGGTAGAGACACTGAAGAAAACCAAAGAAACACCACGACCACCTCGCGTGCGCTTGTCCGCCCATGTAATCTTATGCCTGCGCGCAGAGCACTCAGCATCGGGTACTGGAACAGAACTCCAGTGACCGCCCCGAGCAACGCACTGCACTCGTCACGATGGAGCTGGTGCCTTACCACATCGATATTGCGGCGTTCAGTGAAACTGGGCTCGTTGAGCAAACTAAGTTGCAAGAAACTGCTGCAGGCTACACATTCTACAGGGTGGACAACGCCGCCTCAGGACCACGTGATCATGGGGTCGGATTTGCAATGTCCGATCGCCTCCATGGCCAGCTGGTTGGTGAACCAACAAGAATCAGCGCGCGACTGATGACTGTTCGCCTACGACTCAGAAGGGGTAAGTTTGCTACTTTTATAAGCACGTACGGTCCGACCATGTGTTTTCCTGATGACACACGTGATCAGTTCCACACTGAGCTATCCTCCGTGATACGGTCTGTGCCGAGGAGCGACCAACTATTTCTGCTTGGTGATTTCAACGCACCCGTTGGGCGTGATGCATCAGCGTGGACAGATGTTATCGGTTCGCATGGCATTGGTTCAGCGAATGCAAACGCTGACAGGCTGCTCCCACTCACGGCCTGACGATCACGAACACTCGGTTTGCACTGAGTGCGAGTGATATTGCAACTTGGACGCACCGACGGTGTGGTCACGCTCACCTGCTCGACTATGTCATCGTACGTCAGCGTGATATGCGTGAAGTGCGCATGGTAAGTGCACTGCGTGGAGCTGAGTGTGGCACTGATCATCGATTGGTGCGGTCCAAACTGTACATATATTTTCTTAAATATATGTGTTGCCCTCCCGCCGTGGATCGGCGCAAATTTAACATTCTCTCCCTCGGTACTGTGGCGAAACGTACTGAGCTGGAGAAGGCGATGTTTGCACGCCTGTGTAATGTGGACTGCATGGCGACAGTGGGCGACCTGTGGCACCACATTCGAGACAAGATGATAGATGCTGCCAAGGAGACCGTCCGGCGCGCAAACTGTAAGCGGTTTGATTAGTTTGCTGAGAACAATGCGACGATTGGCGCATTGGTGCATGAGAAGAGTGCGGCATTTGCTGCATATGTGGCAGACCCCAGTGACTAGGGAAAGAATAGTTAGATTCGCAAAATTCTACGGTGACGAACCCGACTGCTCCGTCACATTGAAAACGCACGGTGGACGGATAAGGCGAAGCAGACGGAATGCTACGCCGAACGCCACCAACACAAGGAATTCTTTGACTCCTTGAAGACGGTGCATGGACCGAGATTGGAGCCTCTGAGGACGCTGATCGATGGTAGTTCATGTGCTAGCTTCACACAGACTGCAGACATAAGGCAAATCTGGCTAAACACATTGACTGTCACTTGACCAACGATTCAGAGATCGACTAGCCTACATTGAATGGCGTCAAGCAGCAGGATGTGAAACCGAGTCTGGTAGACACGCCGACAATGCATAAGACGCAGAGAGCACATGCTCAGCTGCGAAACAACAAATGTGCCGGGGCCGACGGGATCCCGCCTGATGTACTGAAACACGACGATCCCGCATGGTTGACTGTAGAACCTACCTTGGCGGAAGAGCAGTGTGGATTCCGTTCGGGTCGCAGCACCATCTATACGGTTTTTTCGGCACGTCAGTTGCATGAGAAGTGCAGAGAACGACACCAGTAACTGTGCTTGCTTTTTGTTGATTTCACCAAATCGTTTGATACGGTGAACCGCGAGGCATTGTGGCTAGTGTTGACCAAGTTTGGTTGTCCGCGTAAGTTTGTAATTTTAATTGAATGCCTGCACAGTTGTATGCGAGCGAGGGTGCAGCTGAGTGGAGAGACCTCGGATGACTTTTCAGTCATCACTGGTGCGAAGCAAGGCAGTGGCTTAGCTCCTGCCCTGTTTACTATATATCTTCATGCTTGTGCTTCTGATGACGCTTGTGCTTACGGTATTTGTGTGAAGCACCTTATTGATGGTGGGTTGCTGAATATTCGTCGTTTCAGTGCGAGAACTGTAAGCTGTGAGACAAGTATCCTTATGTTGCTGTTTGCTGACGACTGTGCGTATTTTGCACACAGCACGGATGAGTTGCAACACATGACTAGTGCTCTGGCTTCGACAGCGGCCAAATTTGCGCTCACCAAAAGAACAGTCATAAATGTCTGTGTCTTTCAGTCTTCTCCGGCGGTGCAATCTTCAATATTGCCGCGAATCAGCCTTGGTGCTGAAGTTTTGGAAAACACCTCTTACTTCTGTTACCTTGGGAGTGTAATGTCGACCGATCAGCAGTGAGCTGCGTATGCGCGTGTTGAAGGCAGCGGCGGCATTCGTGAAGCTAGAGTACCGAGTGTGGAAAAACCATCACCTAACCACTGGCACGAAGCCGATGGCGTACAAAATCATGTTGCTATCCGTTCTTCTATACGGTAGTGAAACGTGGACGTTGTGCCGGCGGGATCTGAAATATCTCGAGCTGTTCTAATAACAGTGTTTCGACTGATTTTGCGCATCATTTGGGGCGACAGAGTTGCTGACACAGAGGTGTTGTGCCGAAGTAGAATGTATACAGTGGACTGCATACTTTTGCTGAGACACCTGAGGTGACTCGGTCATATACGCCGTATGGATTCGACGAGGATACCATAAAAACTATTATATTGCCAGCTGAGTATTGGGAAGTGGCATGTGGGGAAACCAAATTTACGTTACCAGGACATGATCAAAGTGAGCCTCTCACGTTCTAATCTTGATTTCAGGTCTTGGGAATCGTTGGTGGTTGCTCGGCGTTCTTGGCGCGATCTGGTCAGGAAGGCTGTTGCCAAAGTACGGGAGAATGAGCTCATGCATGCAGGGAAGAAGCGGCACTTGCGGAAGTGACAAGCACAAATGGGTTATACTCCATCGACATCGAGCGCATGGTGCTGTAGCACATGCGGTCGTGAGTGCCTGAGTCAGGAAGTCTTAGTGAGCCATGAGCAAGACCACTCAGGACCACTACCGAAGCAACGGCGACGTGTCCTGCAGAGAACGTACACAGAAACAGCGCAGCGTTTATGAGCACGCTGCATTCAATTTGCTAACCGCATGCCTACATGCTAAGTCTCGATATTTCGGGTCGTGGGTTTTCAACTGTGTCCTAATGCTTTTCTTTCTCATATAAATGTCTAGCTGTACTCTCTCCTATAAACTTACACAAGTCGCTTAAGCCAGTTGTAGTTGATTTCGATAACATTTTCGTGTTTGTGTCATTTCCTTAATAAATACTTTCTGACCTCGTGAAGTTATCTCGGATTCTTTTGTAAACAACTTATTTCATATGCTCATAAATTTAAGATTAATGTCACCGTTTCCTTTTGCATTATACGATTTATTTTCGTTGTTATCTATCGCTCAAGTTATTGGCTGTTGCTTGATATCCCCGTGTGCCTGCGCTTGATGTGCATGTTAACAAGGCTCATACTTGTCTATTACCCGCTACCTCGTCCATACGGTCTCTAGGAGACAGTTGGTCGTTGCTGGAGGTGACGGAGTGCACGGTCCTTATGGCGTTGCTAGGCTCGATGAGCGGTTCCATGCACTCAGTGTGTAGCGGACCACGGTCCATCCACCGCCTTGTGTGCGATTGATTCCCCAAATACATCGTGCTTGTGTTTGCCTGTGAAGGATTGTGGGCCGGCTCCGTTGATGAAACGTGGCTCCCATCCACATGCCTCCCGGTCTTATTCCTTCGGATTTACATCGAATATGAGTGTTTGGTTGGAGCTGTGTGTTATGCAGCGCAAGCCATCCATGGTCCCTCTGTAGTTATAGGCGTTCTGTGACTAGCCACATTGACAGGCGAATCCGAAATCCGATGCCGCCAACCATATATGTTGCAAGTCTATATGAATAGACAAAGTAGCATCAAAAACCAGGAAAATCAGAAGGTAACTTAGCCGTGAAAATGCAAAAGTACACAAGACAGAAATGCGCGTTTTCATCAGACGGCAAGATATTACCTGGTCGCCCAAGTCGAAGCGGATTGTTGACTTAGGGGACACCACCCTAAACTTTTGACTGAATAGCCTACGAGCAAGGATGTGGGCTGAATTCAGGGAATCGCTTCCATTGGGATCCGGTGACTGATTGCTCAGTTCGTACGCCTTTCCTTTAGTCTGTTGAAAATCAGGGACCCCATCCCCCCAACGCTTTCAGATTTGCAATGCTCCACAGGAGTGAAGCAAGAGGCAATGGCTTTATTCAGTGGCGAGTCACATCCGCCACGTCGCAGTATTGTTAAACGGACATATGTGGCTTTTCCCAGTGGAACGCTTGTCAGACGTAAACAACATATGCTAGTATACTGCTAGAACGGGATAAACCCGAACCAAGAAGCTGGCACCAAGAGAAGGCTGTTCAAAAAGCCATCCATTACATCCATTAGTTTCGTGGGATTGGAGGTGTTGGCACACGGGGGACTACCGTTCGCCAGAAGAACGGAAGGATCTGGGTAGATGGCCGGTGAATGGATGCGTCTAGGTTAGAGGGCTGAATTGGAGCAAAAGGCCGGATTGCTAATGTAGCATTAAGGCTACTTTTGAGTAAGCAGTGGCACACTACATCTAGCTGAGGCGGTTGCCGTCATTTTCACATCTATATGCCTTATCTAGCTTGCGTGACAATATTGGGAAGCCTGTTACCAAGACAGATGCAACTTGTAAAATGCTGCGCCGCGCGACACCCATAGAATCGTAATAAGTTTGCGGTTTAGGGTCGAATTTGCGCCGAATGTGGAAGGCGGAATCGTCTTGTTCGATGCTGTTAGTTTTCGAGTAACTGCACTCAAACTTCACGCAACACCCTCAGACTCTAAACATTCTATCAGTAATGCGTAGCGCACGGAACGAATGAAGTGCGTCAATACACTATTATTGTTTGTGAAGAAATCATGCACTTCATGCTAGATACCGGCATTACAATCGGGATAATGCAAAAGAATCGGTGCCCAATAATTCGGGTGTGACCTGGTTAAGGCTTCCTGTGCACATGGAATGGCTGCAACTTACAGCCAAAATTCTCGGCAACAAGCACAGTGCCATTTCCTAAGTCTGGTCCTTACGTCACTTCTATTTCGTGGTGGGGAAGGAATAGGTCACACCGATTCTCGACATTAATCATATTCAGTACTTTGGCTTCGTTCGTTTTGCCCATGCTCATTTTGTGTCCGTCCGTGTCTCATCCAGTTATTGGGGAGGTTAACGGGTTCTGCTAAGTTATCACCAAATCCGTCCATATAGCCCCTGACACGCCACATTCTGAGTTGAAGAATTTTGCCGAGTATTTCTCCCCAGCGTTACTGCTTGAAATTGAGAGTTTCATCTGTACCCTTGTTGGTACTTTCAAAAAGAGTGACACGGCATTCATGAAATCACTCGGTATTGTATGTATATATGATGTACCACGAAACCAGAGTAAACGCATAGCTAGATTTTGTCTTAACAAACTCAGTTGTTTTCTGCGCTAGAGATAGATGCGCTCGGGAACTCATATCAATTCCTTCTACACAAATGCTCAGACTTGTACCGCAAAACCAAATTTCTTACTTATATAAAAAGCAGTTCAAAACCGTCAGACGACGAGACTGCTCGACAAAGTTATCGCGAAACTCTAAGCGATGTTGGCTTCAATGGGCTTATCAGTTTTCAAGAACGAAGATCTATATTTGGAGTGCAACCACATTAAATACACAACACACTAAATACTGCTTCAATTTTACTGCCTTGTTGAGATTATACATCTACGGATGAATATATTTTCTTCGCAGTTACTGAAACAGTTAGGAGAGAGGAAGAAAAAGCCTGTCAACGCAAAATTAGTGGGCAAGTTAAAAGCATTTCCTTCGAAAGCTATCCCGAGATAAACTGGTTGAACCGCTTCTAAGTTGAGACTGCGCTATGCTGGCCAGCTTGTCGTGGTCTTTGGAGGTTTATAAAGCACCTGTGTGTCCAAAGTTCCCATAAGAGCATTGAGCACGTAGATGTGAACAAACTCAAAGTGGAGCTTTGTTGTTTACAACAGGGCATTATACTTTTGTCTCAATTCAGTAACACTGTTCCTGTAGTCATTTTGCCAGGTTTGATTTTTCTGAAAACTCAAAGATTCAAGGTAACTAAGGCAACTGACCCCGATACATTAAAATCAATTGTCTTAAAGCAATATGCATGTTATAAGGCAGAACATCTGACCTCCGTTTTCAACAGATGCCTTATTGAATAAGCCATCCTAACATTTGGAGACCTGTTAAGATAACACGTGTGCGCAAGAAGGACTCCCAAATATGCCGTTCAATATCATGTACCTAGATGATTTTGTGGGTCACTGAGAAACTATTTGCTCCTCAGTTTTTCACACGCTCCGATGCAAGCCATGTATACCGGTTCGCTTAGAAACATTGCCACTCCACCCTGGACACTGTCATATATTTTACTTTCTGTAGAATCAGCACTGGATGAAAAAACGAGGCAGCACGCCTTCTGTTTCATTACTATACGAATGCCTTCGGTAGCTTTGATAGAGCCATCCTGCTCAAGCTGTTCACTTCAAAATACTTTCCAAAAGTGTTCACAGCGTGGTTAAATAATACTTCAAAAACCACAATCAATTAACCCAAATGTTTTCCGTCCTTCTCTCTGGTTCTGATGTTTTACAGAAAACCATCTTCACACCCTCTCTATTTTCTTTATACATTGAAAGGTCTCTCATACCATCTGATTTATTGAATACAAGTATGCTGACCATGTCCTTTATGGGTGCTTTTCTTTAACTTGAGACATTCACTTCACAAGACGGAGAAGACGAGCTTGTTCTTTGCTCACCTACCTGATTTTGAACCCTTCTAAATATCGTGAGGTAAGTTCAGGTTTTTCCGAGCTGACAAGTGAAATTTGTTTTAGACACAACTTCCCTATATTCAGTGAGTGGGCATTTCATACCCAGCTTGTCATATGTTAAATTTCTCGGTGGTCATTTCATCCCGGAAATAACCTTGGTCTATTAACGTTGCCGAAACGTTTTGTAAGGTGAGACATTTGTACTTTTACGCACTTCGAGTTAGAATATTTTTAGTATTCCTTGATTTAACTCTGAGATTTGTGACTAAGTATATACCAACACATCGACTGTACTGTTCCCTTGTAATATTTCTCTGGGTTACCTAAAATAATTACACGTTGATTAAATTGTTCATAGATTTATTTCCGGATACACCTGATTGTCTAGAAAGTCCGTTATGGATTTCGCTGTTGGCTAGCATCTAAACAATTGTGCCAGCTTTTCCTAACATATCTAAACGACCCTGTTGATAAATTAATGTTACCTATCAAAAAATATCTACTTCCTCTACCCACTGCAATGTAAAGGGTCCATTCTCTCGTTTTCAATCACACCGCAAAGCTGTTCTACCAAACCTGTCCCGATTGCTTGTTGATCTAGCCAAAATAAATAGGTATGATGCAAAATTATTTGACCTGGCTAGATGTGTAGGTCTTCTCCAGACCTTTTGTTTATTTTTCATTTAATATTAATTTCATAAACTCCACTATTCGTACAGAAGACGCAATATGCTGAAAGTGCATCTACTCGGGTGCGAAAAATTTACTTTAACTTTGGAACAATGCAACAATGGTGCATTACAGGTAACATAACAATGCTCAACAAGTCTCGTGTGATGGAAATTATTGCAAAGAATATAGTTGCATAATTAAGTGAAAAGCGTTTGGTAGACTCAATACAGACTTAATTAGAATAGCGGAGATGTTCGCGTATTAAAAGTATAAATCCATTGGTTGGAGGTTTGGTAAGCGCCATTTGATTGCGTTTTGTATCCACTTGGATAAGAAGTTATAAAATGAAATGCAAATGCGACAACACATTGTCAACTCATTTTTAAATCTTGCCAGAATGGGTGCAGAAATGACACAATTAGGGAGAGCATTCCGAGGCTGGCATACGCGGAAAGCAAAGACATTTCTACGGCATTCAAGCGGCTATACTGAATTGCCAGTTTCAGAGGATGACCTCTTAGGTTAGTACTGTGGTTAGATCCCAGCAGCGGGCGGCAAATATGGTTTGGGTTCCTCAGAATTTGGTAAAACATTAGGATATTCCCCCACAAATGCCGACATCGACTGCTGTACATTCTTAGAGATTTCAGCCTAAGCTAAAAGGGTAGATGAAAGAAACCCTTGACGTTCTTGTTTGTCCTTCGTTGAAGAGCCTCAAGAGAAACGATATTTCGTTTCTGCCCCAGCTGTCAAGCCTGGATAGCATATTCCAAGTGCAGTCGCACGTAAGTGTTAAGCATTTGGGGGAAATGTCAGCGTTCAAACAAACCGAATCTTCTACAAAAAACGCCGAAGCGTTCATTGCCGGTTCCCGACGTCTTCTCCGTTCGTTTTGAGCGTCCGAGATCTTCATGTACCAGTATATCCAGGTCAAGCTAGTGAGAGACATTCTCCAAAGTGTGGTCTCCAAGTTTGTAAACGCTTCCTGGCTGGTGACGCAGATGTATTACCTTGCACTTAGCTAGGTTCAACTGAAGCAGGTTCCTCATTGACCATTGATAAATGTAATTTACTTCAGGTTGCAGTAGATCATCATCGTCATTGTTACTAATCGCCCGCGATATCTTGATATCATCGGCGAAAAGCAGGAAATTTGAGGAGACAACCCTCGCCAGATGGTTGATAAACACCAAGAATAAGAGTCGTTCTATCACCGAGCCCTGTGGTACACTACATTTTAATTCCCTCAGGTTAGTTATTGATTCGCTGACACGCACCTGAAGCTACCGTTGTTGAAAATGTTACTAACCAAATCAAGAACAGGGTCTCCAAATCCGTAGCCCTGTAACCTGTGAAGTTGCATGCGGTGATCCAGTGGTCGAAAGCTTTGGAGAAGTCCAGATAGATAACGTCAACTCCAACCCCATCATAATCCACTTCCGTCCAATTCAGGCAATCAGCAGGTTGGTGGCGCATGACCGGTGTTGACGTAAGCCATGGTGCTCCGGTGCCAAGATGTTGCATTGTTCCACGTAGTTCCATTAGAGCCTTAACGACGACCACTTCCATCACCTTCACGAGCAAAGAGAGGAGGGTCACTAAGCAATAGTTTGCAGGGTCTAAACGACTACGACTTTTAAAATTTGGTGTGTTAATGCCGCGCTTCTACATAGTGGGGACTTGTCCTTCATCAACGCACCTTTGGAAGAACTGTGACAGCGGTTCCGCTAGCTTGGTGGTCGTCGCCTTCAGTGCTTTCGGACGGATGTTGTCTGCTCTCCCCAGAGCTATGATCGTGCCGTCAGAAAAACTTATTTAGCAGAAATGCTGGGTTGAAATGTAAACGTGTAAATAATGGGGTCGGTAATGTGGTTCACTGTATGTGGCAGTTGGAGGCTGCGAGTTCAAACATTGGTGCGTATTGCAGCCGCAGGGCATCAGCTGCTTCTTCAGCGCTTTGTACATTACCCCATGTCGTGTAAAGTGAATATATGCCATGCTTCAATTTACGAAGCTTTTTGGCTTGCCTATGCAGCAGTATGCTGTTTGTCAGGAAGATTTGGCGAAGTATTGTTGATAACTTGCTTCGTTCTCATAGACAAGTGCAGCACAAGTGTGGTGCTGGTTCAGGAAACCGCTCCAAGCCTCTGAGTGGAGGTTAACGTTGTAGACACGCCCCGCTGCCTCTCTTATTGTCATACATTTTCGAATTTTGCTCCTTAGAATTGAGGGCACTTTTGCGAGACGAGGAGGCATGGTCGCTGATGCTCTGTTGACGATGTCGCTGAGTCTTTTAACCAACGTTTTCCATGGGACTGCCATTTGAGAATACCTAAGCAGCAGTGTCCACGTGTTCATTCAAGACTTGGAAGTGTGTGCTTGTATGAGTTAATTCCGAGTGTTCAGATGGATACTGTGCATAACGCAAATAGTTGAACGTTATTACTACATGGTCGCTGAGACCTAATGGACTTTCCATAAATAACTTGTTACCACGAGCTTTAAATTCATGAGCACAAGGTCCAATATGGACGGTCTGTTTGCTATCTTGAATATAGTGGGCCTGGTGGAGAGAAAGTGGTGGTAGTGGTGGTGGTGGTGGTGGTGGTGGTGGTGGTGGTGGTGCTGCTGCTGCTGCTGCTGCTGCTGCTGCTGCTGCTGCTGCTGCTGCTGCTGCTGCTGCTGCTGCTGCTGCTGCTGCTGGTGCTGCTGCTGGTGGTGCTGGTGGTGATGGTGGTGGTGGCGGCCGTGGCGGCGGTGGTGGTTTTGTTGTTGGTGGGAAGATCAGCCACAAGTTCATGCAAGTTTGCTTTAAAGTTTACACTGGCTGATGCCGATACCACCAGCTCGCGGAGAGTGAAGGCCCCGGAAATGAGAATGTGGCTGTAACTAGTGGGCGTTACCCTGTTCAACGCACATATCAAGCGGGAATCCATTTCCTGGACTGGATGTTGGTGGCAGTAAATGACAGCTATAAGACATGTGTCATTGTGTCTTAGTCGGAGACAGCAACGGAGTGAGTCGGAAAGGTGAGTTTCCAGACAAGTAACCATCGTACATTGCAGGTCGCTGCTGTGGTGGAGAAGGGTCCCACCTCCACGGTTGGTC
>CALYDF020007056.1:0-12853 GCA_944474145.2 Dicrocoelium dendriticum | reverse complement strand
CAATCTGCAGCATCGATAGGTGTGCGAGTTCGCTTAGGATATACGTGTGCTTGTTTAGGCAGTGTGAGGTAAGCAGAAACAATGCAGTTATTCGTATGAAGAGGTAAAGCTAGGACTTGTTCGTAAACAGAATTTTTAAAGCCTTTACAGCCAAAAGGTTCCTGCGCTGTGTTCTTTCAGTTGGCCGTACACTAATGTGCATAGTGAAATTACGTACTGCTGATGTATTCGGTGAATTGTATACTAAGGCCAGGTTCGCTGAGTAGGTAAGATCATCAGTGGACCTGTAGCCATTGTTTCAAAGAGGAGGGTTCCTAGTGTGGCGGTGACACGACATTAGTGAGTGTTCGTTCGTCTCCACACCTATGGAGCACTTCGGTAAATAGTTACCGCTTCAGGACCCATGGACCTGCCGTTATGTTAAGGTCGCAAGATGCATGTCACTCCTGCGTTTCGACATGATATTTACACTTTCCTTCCAAGTGATTGATAAGCTTGAAATACCAAGTGACCCTACGGTCCTGATATGACCTGCCAACGAGCATTGCATACACATAGTAAGCATAGAGTTTGGAACAATTTCCTCCTTTAGCAACACCACTGGAATTACTTACTTTCCAATGACAAAATGTCTCCGAATAGTTGCCAAGGGGATAACAACCTGTGTCACGGCGTGCACGCATGACTGCTTCTAAGGCTAGCTATAACAGGGGTTTATGGAAAGACTAGTGGGCGCGGTTGCCTTTGTAAATGATTGCAAACACATTGTAGGAACGACCGTGGGTGAGACAACAGTGGTTGTCTGTTCCAAGTACTCACCTGAATTGCCAGAGTAAAATGCGTTCGTCGCCACTAATTATCAGCCTTAAGTTTTTTCTAGCAGGACGATATGGCATGTATAAATACGGTAGTCATTGTATCCCCCTTAGGTGTTTCTTTGTTGAGTAATGCCGATTTCACGAGGACAGCATTCCAGTCCATAGAGGTAATAGGGAAGTTCCATCTGCATTGACTGTGCTTCTAATGGTGCCATTCGGAGAACCACTTGTCAAAGCGTTTCAACACGTATGGGCAACCATATGGAAGTGAAACCTGATTATCCTATGAATACGTAGGTTCCCATGACCATTACATAACGCCATACATGGAGACAATGAAACGATAACTGATTAGCAAAGTGGTTCATAGGTGTGGAGACAAACGAACACTCACTAACGTCGTGCCAACGCCACACTTTGAATCTTCTTAGTTTGTGTTTAGTCGTCAACTGTGATAGAGGTAAGCAAACATTGAACTTTTGTTGTTCAGCTTCAGGTTGGTCTACCAACATCAATGGGAACACTGTCGCGCATGGTCGTCACAATAACAATCGCACAAAATTGTATAACCGCCTAGCATCCATTGTTGAACTGTGGAATATGAATTGAAAGATTGCCTGTCTACTCCAACATGCTTAGGCCGTTGATTAAACCACCAGCAGGTAGCCGCTAGCGACAAGTAAGTATAGCCCGCATCATGTGTTGGTTAGATTGTCTGTCCTCACTGGTTACGGCTTAAGTTGCGGAACACGTGGTAGCTAGTATCTCCTACTTAGACAAGCATCACAATTTGCCCATTGGACGGTTTCAGTTTGGAGACCAAGCATCGAGTTTCCTTCAGATAGGCTCAAAATAGAACAGGTGGTGCTCGACCACTTTCATTGGACTGTCTGTCGCTTATGCTGGGGGCTTTCAACCATTGTCCCATCGGCTAACGTCCCACGACCAATGAGAGTGTCAGCGACGCCAAATCAGTATTCTTAACCTCGCTAACCTGAAAGCACTGCACGCGATTTCGAAAATATGTCACGATAAAAGCTTGGTACAATACGTTAACATGCGTGTAAAATGGTATGGCCTTCCAGAGCATTTTTATCGTTTCAACGTCTATGTGTTTTACGAAAGTTGTTGCTAA
The DNA here is from genome assembly GCA_944474145.2 of Dicrocoelium dendriticum. Lineage (NCBI taxonomy): Eukaryota > Metazoa > Platyhelminthes > Trematoda > Plagiorchiida > Dicrocoeliidae > Dicrocoelium > Dicrocoelium dendriticum. The sequence goes on along the minus strand of CALYDF020007056.1, from coordinate 10,900 downwards.
CATAATTCACTAAAAGGATCCAGTTTCAAGCGCCTTGTGAATCTTTACACTCTCTCGAATGATCTTTCTTGAGTCGAGCAGAACAACCAATAACCGTTCTTCCACTATAACATCTGCTTTAACAACTTCTCATTTCCTACTAAGAGGTTTCCCGGCCAGCATTCAGTTGGAGTTGAACGATAGCCCAAAGCCAACCGCCATCCTTTGTGAGCTTGTCAATCCGTGCTCCAGCGTAATACAGCACACAGACGTGCGCAATCACATCGCTTGCCAGTTTTAAATACATTTTTGTGACTACATCGCTCGTCTGACTGGGGTTAGCAACCGACCAGTCGGAGACTACACAACGTTGCGCAGGTCATTGCGTTAGGTAACGACCGAAGACCAAGTAGTACAAAGCAAGTAGTTACGAATCCAAGAGGGCTCTAGTCGAAGTGTAAACGCAAGTTCGCAGAATGTCACCGATTTGGCAAATTTGGTTTATCTTGCTCATACAGTTTCAACCGGTACCATCCAAATTTGCAACTCTTTTCCGACAACATGTGAAAGATAGAAGCAGCTACCAAGCTGCCCTCTGGTTTTGGAGTGCGTGGTAGACCGTCCCATTAGTCAAATGTACCCTTCCCTTAGTCCAAGAGTGCGACCGGTTAGCGGAAGTCGAACAGCGAATGAAGGTTAAGAGTATATCACCGGAAACCAGGATTTGCCAGGACAACACAGTGGTTACTAAGAAAAACAATTGTGTAAGATTTGCTTACCCGGAACGTCGATCGACAGGGTCCCCATTGCAGTCAGCTCCTTCACTTTTGGAGAAAGTCAGGAGAAAACAGACCGTGGCGCTGATAGGCAAACAGTACTCAGGACCACGAAAATCAGGCACCACCCGAAACGTGTGATCGACCAAAGTCCGCCGGTTTTAACAACTTGTAACAACGATGGTACAGCCGAACCCGAGTCTACTGCATCTGCGACTCAAGGGTCCCTGGTCGAGTTCAGCCCCTCCCCGGGATTTCAGCCACATATACAGAGACCTCTGCAAAAGTCCCTCGGGATGCTACATTTAGTGTCTCCTCTATTGCAAACATCGTTAACGTGAACAAAGAGACAAACAGTAGACCAACCTCACTTGGCATAAAGCCAGGACCAACCATCATCCAACCTTGTAGCGCAACAAAAATGGCTCCAATAATTACGCCCTGACTGCGGGTGCACAAACGTCTCCGAATCCACCGCCATCACATTGCGCGGTAGGTTGTCTGACTACCGAGACCAGTGGAACTCCCTGTGCATTTGGATGAACGTAAAGGCCAATCCCACAAACCTAGTTAGTTAGGGGAAAAGGGCCTTTACGCAAATTGGCTTCACTTGCAAGGTTTATGAAATTCCTGCGTAGGTCTTTCTGGCACACCATTAGCTTACCATACTTAGTCACTTTGTGAAAAATCTGTAGCGGTTACAACGATTTATATAAAAACAATGTTTCTCTGGGATTGAGTATCTTACCCAACACTTTGGGTAAAAGGCTCAATCATGCAGATGCCCAACCAGTGGGCACCTTACTCCACTCCTTCTTTAACGGCTTAAGAAAAACACAAAGATATGCAGAAAACTATTGAGGATAAGGCTATGGCGCAATGTAATACATTCGTGGCATATACACAAGGGTTAGACAGCTCGTCGATTAATCATACAATACAGAGGCTATAAAATTGGAAGGCACGAAAATTGAACACCGGGAATGCTTAGATGCATTAGCTAAAACCAAAGGTTTGAATTTCATCGTCTGATTCACAAGCGTGGCACACGTAGTCTTTAGAAATTCCTGGACTGCAATTTTCTTGGACCCATATTTGAGACACAACGCAGGCGACTCACTTCTCAGAAGGTTGACTGCAAACAAATTCCTCCACGCAGACCAAGCACGGCCATTCATTGGATTGATACGACGACGAGAACGGTTTTAACTTCTTCACTTTACTGGTCTTCCTGCTTCCATTTCGCTGCCGTTTTGCCTTTTGTTGTACTGAACTTATAAATTTTGACGCTGTTAATAATTCGGAACCTTCACCTTTGCGGCATCCTTTCTGTTTGCATGGGATGACTGCTCTCGGAGTAGCACACAAGTCTCCCATAGTATAAATTTCAGTTAACACTGCTCGCGTGGTATTATCAGAAGACTTGAGGTCGACGGTCAATTGACGTTGGAGGAGCAGATCTGCCGTAAACAGATGGGATCATGGCTGAAGACGAAGGCATGTGCTCATGATCATTAGATACTGCAGTCGGTCTGATAATACTACATTCAGCAGTAGCATCTGATGATGAGGACGTTCAGCTGGATGTAGGTGAAAGCAAGGGGGTCAAGGATGACTTGCTCGGCACAACTATCCAGTGGCTCATTAAACTGAGCACCAAAAACAACTTCTTCATTGTACCTTCTCGCTGGAGGATTTTTAACTCTTCCTCCACCTTGGGACATAAGGAGTAAGGCAACGTTCTGGCCCTAAAGAATTTCGGCGTACTAGAGTCCGCAATATGAATATTTTCTTTAAAATTGTTCAGTTTTCCCAAATGATGTTCGCTGAACAGGTCTGGATATCACTTAGGAACTGTGTTCACGATGTCGTCCCCCACGGCATGGATGATATTTAATATTCCTGGCAATTGTGTTATTCAGTCCTGACCTAGTAGGTTGACTGGAGCATGAGGCACAACATGAAGTACTTGTAGCGCCTTAAAAGATAACTGCTATCTTTCATGTACAATTTAATTGTTGACCGATTGTACATTACTCCTTCTTGTTTTAATCTTCCTTATAACCAACTCGTCACTCGATAGTCTTGCAAGTTCCCGCGCTCACGTGTTCGCTCTCGCTTCGCCTCATCCGTCCGCTTCTTATTGTGGCCCATCGAATACAGTCCGCTGTGTCCGACTCCAATTGCCTTCTGATACCCGCGCCTTATTTCGCGCACCGTCTCGGACTAGTATTAACTAGTCCTACAAATTGGTGACCCCGATTCGCACGCGCGAATTCAACGTCTTTCTTCTCGTTTGTATTTTTTGGTGAGTTCGTTCCTTTTTCCCGATTATATACTTGTATTCATTTGTTTCTTGCGTAATTTTGGTACTTTGATCGTGTTTTTGTTCATCCTTTATCTTTTCGACTCACATTTTGAGAGTGGCATCTGAGTCGTTTCACAGCGTAACCATGCTTACTTTGACTGTTGCAGTTTCATGGAACACAGCCCAGAGGTTTGGTCCAAGATGTTCGAGATCGAACTGGAAAATAAGGGCATTACGGCGGACCGTCCGAGGTACAATCAGCTCGTCCCACGCCTTCCTTCGTCGGTTGTGACGCTGGTTGAGGACATACTACTCTGCCCATCAAATGAGGCAAAGTATGATACAATGCAGCAAGCGACTTTAACAGAGTTACAGCCCAGGGCACAAGCTCGATTTGAACAGCTCAATGATCTCAAGCTTGGAGATGGCGAGCCGTCGATGTTGCTCCGCGAACTTCAGCGCATCGCTGGTCCCTTATTCTTGAGCGAAGAAGGGTTAAAGAGGCTATGGTTTGCGCATCACCCAGAGCCATTGCCGGTATTGCTGTTCATGTTTATAGATACGCGCCTGAAAGAATTAATTACCAAGGTAGACGCTGCGTTTGAACGTTTTCCGCAGCAGACGACCAGTAGCTCCGGTGACGTATTCTCACTGATGAAAACCGAATCCTATATTTACTCCCAGTCGTCAGACGGATCTGACTCTAAAGACGAAGAAATTGCGCTACTTCGCATAAGGATAGCAGCAATGAAAGCTTCAAAGCAGCGGGTACCAAGGTCAAATGCTGACCACGTTTTGGCTACCGTTCATTGCGGCTCATCTGTGCCTGCACTGAGTACGTCTCCTTCGGTACGAAAGCACAACATTTTAGCTGCACGTTCTCAGTCAGATACTACCGAATCCGTCGAAGTATGTCGGCATCACCGCCAAAACGGTGGAAGAGCTAAACGTTGCCGGTCTCGCTGCATTAGTCACGACCCAGCTGCTTCAGGGAAATCGACACGCAGATCCTTCATGGTCTGAAACGCTTCCCCTCGTGCTCCTAGGCTTAAGAAACACGGCTAAAACCGATTTCGAAGCAACACCAGCGCAGCTAGTCTACGGTTGCACGCTGCGGTTGCCCGGACAGCTGGTACCACCAGCCCCATGTACTTCCACTTTTGGCTACGGAAGATACACTGATCGATTGGCTCACCAGATGCGTGAGCTACGTCCACCAGTTCCTCGATCGCAGAAGACACCAGTGTACGTGCCCGAGAAGCTGTCTACATGTTCACACGTCCTTCTTCGCGCAGACAGTGTTCGACAGCATCTTCAGTCGCCGTACATCGGACCTTTTAGGGTGCTACACCGTGCGAGTAAGGCGTACACTATTGACCACGGTGGTCGACACGAAGTCGTCACCATCGACCGTCTAAAACCCGCTTTTATGGAGGAAAACCCCTAGCCTACTTCGTCTAGTAGTGCTTCGTGCGATGTCACAACTCACCACACCAGCTCACAGCATCCTAGTGCAGTTCAACCAGACCACGATCTCGGTCTACAAGCTGTCCCAACATCTCCCGAATCTAGCCCGCCACCTCCCACGACCAATCGCCGTGGTCGGGAGGTGCGTAAGCCCGTTCATTTCTCCGACAATGTACAGTGTAAATATTTTTAGATATTGTAGATGTTCGCCCCATTTTTGGTCGATTAACGTTTTGAAAACAAACAAAAATATCAAAAACTTACGAAAAACCTTTTTAAATAAATAAATAAATAGTATATTCTCGAATTTGTCGACACCAAACCAGGCAGGATCAACATTTACATGCAATTATGTTTCGCAACAAACACGTTGCTATGTATGTAATCGGCAGTAAGCCGAAAGTTGCACAGGCTGGGGAAATTGTAAAAGTAATCATGAGGAATAAAATCGTCAATGCATGACGACACGTTGGGTTCTAGCGTGCGAGAAATATTCAGAAACCAAAAATATTTAAACGCGCAGATCATTCGTTTGTTTTTTTGGCGTTTTCTGCGCGTGTTTTTCTATTTTCTCCTCTCTACATGCCCCAACCCTCCCTTTCGATCGACTAGCCCACACGATGAATGTTTTCGAGGAGCCTAACGAGAATGTTGGTTGTTTCTCCGCGAGACGAGTGTCGCTTCTCCGCGGGACGACGGTCGCTTCTTCGCGGGACGACGGTCATTTCTCCGTTGGACAAGGGTCGTTTTGACGCGGCGGGGGGAGAGACCACTCCCAAGCGCACCGTTTGGCAGCAGCGGAGGTTGAGGTCCTGTCGGCCTTTTTCTGGACTAGCCATTTTTTGTAGTCCGACAAGCCCGCTCCAACGGCTCGCCGAAATGCACAGCGGACTCCGACTGCCGACAAAACCCCACTTGACAAGAACGCTTATTCATTTTTACTCGGCACGATTTTGCCTTACGAACCTCGTTTCAACAGTCTTTTTCGATTTCGAAGGTTTTCTATGTTCAGTCTTCTAGGGAGGAGCTCTGTAGCGCCCTAAAAGATCACTGCTATCTTTCATGCACACTTTAATTGTTGACCGATTGTACATTACTTCTTCTTGTTTTAATCTTTCTTACAACTGCCTCGTCACTCGACAGCCTTGTAAGTTCCCGCGCTCACGTGTTCGCTCTCGCTTTGCTTCATTCGTCCGCTTCTTATCGTAGCTCATCGAATACAGTCCGCTGTGTCCGACTCCAATTGCCTTCTGATATCCGCGCCTTATTTCGCGCACCGTCTCGGACTAGTATTAACTAGTCCTACATACTAGGTTGTGTGGCCTGCCCTGGTGTTTAACTAGTATCTGACACTTTCCAAGTAGGTCAATCATTTCTCCTGTAGAGGTTTCGAAAATGGTATCAGTCCGTTCCAGATTAGGCAGTGATGAGAGGGAGTTTTTGCTAATCAATATAACAGCGGAACCGGTGTCTAATTCAAATAAAACTGGTTCACCATTAACATGAAGCGTGACCCTATATAGAGATACTCTCGTCATACTGGAGCAATTTGTAAGTATATGGTTCATAAAATTTAATTGGGAATCAGGACATTCACCGTAGTCCTGGTTCAGCGATTTAATCGAAGCTTGCGAGCGTGGGGAAGGGCATACGCGTGCCAAGTGGCCAATTTTCCGCAATTCCTGCACTTTGTGCGAATGTGAGGACATTGGGTAGGGGAGGAGTGTTGGTCACCGCATCGGTAACAGACGAATTTTCGTAACCTGTTTTCGGCGGAAAAACGTGGAGCCAGTTTGTTTATGAACTCTGCAGGCTGAATGGGGTTGAAGGTGGGCAACTGAGTTTTCAGATTTTCTCTTTGACGTACGAGATTGAAAGCGGTTTCCCATGAAAGGGTTTCTTCCTCTTGTGATAGTAACTTCTCTCTCGCGCCATCATCTATAACTCCACCGATAAGACACTGAACTCTCATGACGTATTCGACACGCGTTGAGGGAATTGTATTATACCGACATTCTGGTGTCGCTTGGTGAATGTGCGCAACGAAGTCTTTACGCTTTCTCCGCGTTGATGCTGCAAATTGAAGAACTGGTAACGGGCAGAAAATACACTGATTTCTCCCTAGCACTCGAAACACTGAATCACGTGTACAATACTCCTTTTAGCTATTAAGTTCATGGCGTCAAAATGTCGTTGTCCTTCTGAACCAAGTGCCTGACGAAATAACATTATCCAGTGGCCATCGGACAACTCAATAGAAGGGTTCAAAACGGGAAAAAGAGTAATCTGATGTTGGAAAGAGGTTTTCCACTGCATCCACAATTGTAAGGTGGGTTTTCTGAACCATCGGGCCATAGAATTGACATTCCCGCCAAAGGGTTCGTACTGCTCGTCACCAGTCAGTATCGACCAAGGTGAGAACGTTGTCCGATCGATCACGTGTGTGTGTGTGGTAGTCTGAGTAACATTAGCACGTGCTGCCGTAACAGGGGTCTTCAGCGGACAGTACCGGCGATTGTGCGGGGACCCCAATTTGACTTGCCAGATTTTGAGAGATTCCAACAACACGTGAAGTTACTTGCTAGGGCTCAGTCACAACAATAATTTGAGAGGCCACCATCTCAGGCTGGCAGAGCAGTACAGTCGTTTGGAATGAAGCTGGAATTTCTTTCCCGTACGCGTTTGCAGAAGGTGGAATGCCCCACCAGAACCTGTCAAATGTGCTTCCACGCTGGCAGAATTTAAAACCCGTTGACAGTATACTCATTTCGTTGCACCATCTCACATGAGTCATTACCCATGGATAAACACCAGTGTCTGTAAAAGATTTCACTGGCGGTCAAATCCCAGATTTCGTTGTACATTTTTTACATCCAGGAGAATACACGATTTTTGACAACATCCCAGTTGACATTCCTTATGGATGTACAGCTTATACTACATATACGTCAGTGCGTGCATCGGTGTAAACCCAATTTCGCTGTTTTTAAGCTTAAGCATGACCATCTTACGGGACATGTGAAGCTTTAGCTTTTTTACCCGAATAAAACCATTGTTCCATTGAATATTGGTTGGTTTAGACACTTGTCTCGATATGGGTAGTAAATGATCCACCGCTGTCTTATTCACACAAATCGATTAGGACTATGCAACCTTTAGAGGGTTGCCTGTACCGGGAGCCCAGAGAGCGATTCGAGAAGACGGATCGGGTTGCAGGGAAACTTTAATTGGTACAGTAAAAGATTCCCTGTTAACTAGCTATAAAAGAACGACACCGTGGACGTTCTAGCTAGGGGAACGGAGGATGCACAGCACACAGGGAAGTCGCGAGTTGCAAACGAAACGAGCGCCAAGCAAAAATGGCGATGAGCAAGTAAAGCATTCGAACTCAGCAAGCAGTTCAACAAACCACACCGGTTGCCTAGGTGTACAATGAAAGAATTTTAGTTAGAATTTTACACATGCAGACTGCTACATAGCCCTCTCCCAGAAGGGACTGTGTAAGCAGTCCTTCGATCTACGTGAGGACTGTCCGTCGCGGGTCAGCCTTCTGCGAGACCAGGTTGTGAAACCCGATGCAGCTGCTGGGGGAGAACCATGCAATCGGACCCTAGCGGGCTCCCACCCGTGTCCTCCCTAAGGTGTCGAAACAGTAAAAAACTGTTTGTGGGCGAACAGTTCGTAAAGTTCACGTAGGCGGTTGAGCCGGAAGGTTTTTCCACTTCCAGTTGACGTGCGGAGATCCTGCGAAAAGTGCAACCGAGGTGCAACCAACCGACGGTGTATATGGAAAGCAAAATGAAAAAAACAGCACAAATGCATAGCCATACACAAAACAGTGCAAAGCGAAAAACGTGTAAAGCTGTCTTTGGGTTTTCAAAAGGTTTTGCCCTTTTTTGATAATTTCAAAAGGTTTTGATCTTTTTTGTGGATTTTCAAAAACGTTTGCTAAGAGCAGAAAATCTCAGAGGCACGTTCTACGTAAAATAGTAAGTGCTAACGAAGTCCGAAAATCGAACTGGAGGTTTGAGTTTCCTACCGCGTCGATCGATAGTAGGGCGAGTAGGAGTGCTGTCGGTTGATATTGTCGGTTCTGCTGGAGCGCACTGCAGGCGAACATCATTTGCTCAAAGAGAAATTCTCACAAAACTTGTGCTGGTCGACGGCAAAACTACTCGGGAAGCCGCTGAAGTCGCCGGTGTTAACGAGAGTACGGCAAGGAACATCATTAATGCCTACAAGCGAGAAGGCTCAAATACAGAGCGCACCTGCGGTGGAAACAATAGGGAGAAGCTGACTCCCAATGTATTGCAGCGTGTCGAAGAAGCGGTTGAACGGCACTCTGAGGACACGTTGGTGCAGCTGCAGATGCGCCTGAGAGAGGATGGGATAAACTTACCAGTATCCTCTGTCTCCAACGCCAACAGAAGACTAAAGATGCCTCTCAAAAAGTGTCATTACGAGCTTGACCGAGTCAACAGTGCCACGACAATTGCTAGCCGACAGGCGTACGCACTCGAGTTCTCGGCACATGCACCTTCTAACAAGGAGAAATGCATCTTCATAGACGAGAGTGGTTTCAACCTTCATCTGAGGCGAACTCAGGCTCGCTCAAGAAGAGTGACGCACGCGAACGTCGTCTTACCCACAGTCAGAGGTCGCATGGTAACCCTGATTGTTGCAATGAATAACCAAAGCGTCATCCATTCAAAGATCATTAGCGATGGCACCTGCAATGGTGCGAAGTTCTCAGCGTTCGTCGAGGAACTGGTGGCGCGTATAAGCTGCATAATGGAGATGAACCGCGCGTGGCTGATCATTGACAATGCCAAGATCCATATACCTGATGAGCTAAGGAGGATCCTTGGTTCGTCTTATCACCTGCAGTTCTTGCCGCTCTACTCGTACATGCTAAACCCAGTAGAACACGTCTTTTCAAAGGTGAAAGCGTCGGCGAGACGCCTGCTTATTAACCCCACACCTGAGCAGACGCTGAGCACGGTCATTCAGGACAGCGTTGGGATGGTAATGCAACAGGACTGCATGAACTGCGTTCTCGATACGTTGATGAACCTGACGAAAGCGACAGCCAGACAACCCTTCGTCAACTGATCTTTGCTATGGTTACTGCCTTATATTTTGTTAATACACCATTTCTATTTCAAAATGTGCGTTTTCAATATTAACAGTGGGCTTAGCGAGTAAGAGCAGAACGGTCACCGAGAATTCGAGAGCGTACGCCTGTCGGCTAGCGATTGTCGTGGCACTGTTGACTCGGTCGAGCTCGTAATGACATTTTTGAGAATTATCGTTAGTCTTCTGAGGGCGTTGAAGACAGAGGATACTGATAGGTTTATCCCATTCTCTCTCAGGCGCATCTGCAGCTGCACCAACGTGTCCTCAGAGTGCCGTTCAACCGCTTCTTCGACACGCTGCAATACATTGGGAGTCAGCTTCTCCCTATTGTTTCCACCGCAGGTGTACTCTGTATTTGAGCATTCTCGCTTGTAGGCATTAATGATGTCTCTTGCCGTACTCTCGTTAACACCGGGGACTTCAACGGCTTCCCGAGTAGTTTTGCCGTCGATCAGCACACGTTTTGTGAGAATTTCTCTTTGAGCAAATGATGTTCGCCTGCAGTGCCGTCGCGTCGGCCACCAACTCTCTTGTTGTTCGTCACTCATTTTGGTCGTTTCGTGCGGCACGGAGCTAATAAAGCTAAGTCGTGTTGAGTGGAACCATTATCGTATGCTCGGCTCCAATAGTGGTACCGCTGCATAGGTCGGTCCACACACCCAGACAAAACACATGAATTCCTATGGGGGGGGGGTGTAGGGGAAATAGGTCATCGATTTTGACCGAATCGAGCGGCACCCATGTCAAGAGAAGGGCTTACACAATCACGCGCTACGTACGCAGTTCGGTTACATTATCGTGACTACAATGTGGCCTGAACATCGTGTAATCGGCCCACTCCTCAGTAGTTGATATGTTGCAACAATAGGCTATAGATCTAGACTGGTTTTGCTGGGGGTCATTACAGCCTACGCTGATACAATAACGTGGCAGTTGCGAAAGCTAATAGAGAGACGGGCGAAGCTGGGACACCGCCTACCTGCTTCATCCGACATGGTCCCATTGACCGAATCGGACAAGGTTCCCTCTAATGAGAATAACGGTGCACATTGAGATTGCGCATCGCAATCCACTCACAAAATGATTGATACACAATTACGATTCGGACGTCCGATTTTCCAATTGTCACACACCTACACAGGTTGATGCGTATGGGCACTGCACACCAACTTGGCGAATGTCAATGGGGAGAGGGGAGCGTAGTACAGAACCTCGGTCGCTGCTCACGATCAAG
>CALYDF020007055.1:0-12816 GCA_944474145.2 Dicrocoelium dendriticum | reverse complement strand
AGCACTGTTAGCAACGCTAGTAGACAGGCATCATGAAATCCAGCTTTTCTTCTTCAACCGCTTTTGCCAGCAAATCGTTTGCATTCCCAGATTCCATTTCACTGGCACGAAAGCTAACCAGCGACAGAGAAGCACCTGTCCCACTGCCTGGCTGGACATCCAGAATATTTTGACCACCACTTCGCCTTACCTCGGCCGCCCGTGCGTTATTTATCTTTTACCTGGCTCCAACGCCTACCATGCGTTATGCGCAATGGTGGGTGAACAACCAGCTCCCACTACTATTTGCTACTCACTATCCTACGCTTGATTTACATTATCTCCCCTTGCTTTGGTTTCTAGAACAGCGCTTGCCAGGAAAGCCGCCAAGAAAATAACTGTCGTGACATTACAACATTAGTTAATATTGCCATCAGGATGAACATCGCTTGCACTTGATTCAGAACTTAAAATTGGTGGGAAATAGCTCAAAATTAAACAGAGAGCCGCGCAATAGTGTGCATTAACACCTGAGGCAGAATAAATCCTCATGATAGAGCAAGCTCAACCCCAGAAATAGCGTTGGTAATACCCCGCCAACGCAGACCCAGTGGATTTCATGCCCCCAAGTATTTTACTAAATTTTGCAGTTTTCCGATACTCCTTTATTATTAGTGACAGGCTTCCATAGCTCACTGGTGTTAGAGACATAGTTTTATGAGTATGGAAAACCGGGCCTAATACATACAACCTGCGATATGTATTCAAGAAATAAGCGCATATTTCACGCTAAATGGTGTCAAATGATCCTTAATTTTTCCTGTATTACTCAGATAGAGCTAGTTCATACAGCCTTAATATTAACAGCGCAACTACTTAGGGGTATAAAAAATCCTAAACTCGAAATTTCTATTGGTTTATGTGACTCAGTGTCCACTGAAAATGGTACAGCGTGGCCTTCTAACCGTAGGCTAATTATAGGTTGCTCTGAAGTCATTTGCATATATAAAATTCCTTACTGGATTTTTAGTGTTTTCGCGTAACCTTTTCACTTGTTTGCCTATATTTGCTAGTTATGCATAAATAGCTTGTTTCTTGGCCACCAACGTCGTAGCTAATTGTTGCGGGGTATTACGGGCTATATAGTTCATTGCTAGATAGTTGCGCCTAATTAGAACTTATACCGGGACGCTGATTTTTTCAGTTTTATTTTCATTTTTTGCTATTTGCTTCCAAAGCAGGAAGCCATTTTACTCACAAAGATAACGGCGTTAATCGTAGGCCGCCGTTAAATTGCGATTAACTCGTGAACTAAGGCACGTATTGTATTGCTTTTCCTTTTAACATAATCAGCGGTGCAAACTTATGCCCAGCAGCTTATTTTGTAATTCTCTTGCGCAATATTCTAGCCACAGAAGTGTTTTTTCTTTGGTTCTGTGACGTATTCAAGTTAAAATTTGACGTTAAAAATTAAATCTAGCGCGCTAAAGTTTAGTTATATCATTGTTAGTTGGTATTTTATCCTGAAGCACGCCGCCTTAGTAGGTCACTTAACAGAGCCACTTCATTTGGCTTTGCGTTTCTAGAGAGTATTCTTAAGCTTTTCATGTTCTGTGGATATTCGAAAAATGCTATCCAACCCGCGAAAATCAATCGCTTATTCTCACATTCCTGACGATAACAAACAGTCAAAAATTCTGCGGCGCATTCAAAACACAAGCTACATTCCTACACAATTACATACGTATATACACCCATATACTTACATACACTGTTATGCCAAACATGTCCTTTTGTACAATTTGTTCACACTATGTTAGCTAAGTATGATTATGCCTGTAAAGGTGTGCCTCTCATTGTCGTGAATAAAAAAATTTATTTATTTATTTATGTAATTCCCCCGATTTTATTTTCTCTAAATGCGACTGAACGACGACATAGCGGGCCGAAATAGTCCAAAAATGTATAGTGAAGTTGTGGTGAATTAGACCTTGTTTCCAAAGAATACCTGCACAACTACGGCTCTGCGCAACTTTCACAACAACCAAAATCAAGGAGCTCAATATTGCCTGAAGGAGCCAAATGGCATTTCGAGGTTGGCGCGTACAACGCCATCAGCTGTACACCTAACAAAGCCAATGCAGTCGTAATTACCAACAAGTAATATATACTCACACTTTACCTACTCCCATGTAAGAGCACAGTATTAAGGTCAATATTGATCTGATCCCTGCGGGCACCGCATCTAGCTAGTCTAGAAATGTTCCTGTTTATTTATCATGTATAGGTAATCTAACACTCGCTGCTACAAGCCAGCGCATTCCAGGTCAATGCCTTTACCTCTCTGAGCATTAATATCACCAATTTTCTGGCAAATAAAGATGTTCTGCAAGCACTAGTTGTAGTGCTTGGTCGCCACGTATAACAGCTCAAACTCTAAACAGCTCCTCGCCACAGCCGATCAAAATCCTCCCTAAGGCACTACAGGGCTAGCAACAATGTTACTTGTGGTAACACCGACTTTGGGCACCGCAGCTAACCAATGCGTTAAGCCACGAACTCTCGCCTAGACGTGTTTGCCGACGCTTTCTGGCGACTGCCGAGAACGGATAAAACCAGGGTCGCCTTAACCTCGTCAGAGATTTAGCTTCCTGTCCCGAGTTCCTGGGGAACAGCGGATTGAAGGTTAACATCATGCTCCATATCGCAACTGGAGTATTCTAACCCTCGACGACCAGCCGACGTGCCGTCAATGGCACACCAATCGCCACTTTCGCCGAGCGGTTTCTAACGCGCACCATATATTTCCAATGAACCTTTCGCTAGACGTTTTGATAGCCTCTATGTCCTCCCCATCACAGGTGTACGTGTAACTAGGTGAAATAATGCACTCTATAAGCCTAGTCACACGCATGGCTTGATTCCCAGCACAAAAGAAGAGAAAAGCGATGTAGCAACATCGTACATGGATTCTGTCAGTAGATACAAATATGCGTGACTTACCATTAAGTTTTAAGCCTATTTGCAACGTCGCTCAATATTGAGCCGAATCAACCACAGCAGTCTGTAGAGTACCGGAAAACACACTCTTTCCGTAGTTTACAACATCGCATTTTATCCCTGGTTACCCTATATAGCGTCCGATTGTTTTGTTGACGGCACTTCCGCTGACAAAATTGTTTTAGTGAGTAGCTTGCTGCACCGCTTATCGTTCCGGTTTTATTTGCTTCCTATCCTTGTAACCTGCACGATGCACCTTGGCTTCAGTGACCTCCAACTTCTATACCGCTCCTTATTTGACATTGCTTACGTATCACTGAGTACCGAGTCCTATCCCAAACGCCAAATAACAATTGGTGACCTCGGTACAGAATGCGCTACTCGCCATTTTGAAGTTGTCATTCTATTGAGCTCAGAAAGGGCTTATAGTTGTAAGGGTGGGAAGCGGTTTGTTATGTACCGGAAAACAAGATTTACTATGTTGCGACCTTGAATTATACGGTAGTTTTAACTTTCAAAACATCCACTTGTTTTACTGACGGCAATTTCCTTGACACAAATCGTTTTGGTGAGTATCCTTGCTGTAACTTTTCTCGTTCTGCTTTATTCGCTTACTATTTTTGTAGGCTGCAAGAAATACTTTGGTTCAGTCGCCCCCAACTTCTATACGGTTCCACATTTGACAAGTCTCACGTACCATTGATTACAGACTAGTATGTCAGGCACCAACTAACAATTGGTGACCCCAATCCAGCACACGCCGCCCGCTATTTTAAATTTACATTCTGGTTCTCTCGTTCCAGTGATTTTGTACTTCATTACTTGGGCTCATACTGTTTTCTCACCTACCACACTTTTATCTACGTTTTGCCATAAAGTATCTAGAGCACGAGCCGACACCATACGCGGTAAACGTCTTTGAGCCTGTCATCATCAATTCTGTTGCGTTAGCACCTCCATCTTTAGGGAGATTAGACCGTCGCTATGGTTTTTGTGCCTGGAATCCGTTCTTCAGCTCTGTAGGATTTCTTCTGGTTTCACATTGTATAATCAGCTAATATCTCGCCTTCCTCAGAGTATAGCTTTGCTGGTGAGATACGTCATGCTTTGCCAACCTCTGGTAATGAAACATGAGAAGCATTACCAGGCTATTATTCAGCGAATCACGCCTTCTGACCAGGTCCGTCTATAGCGAGTTTTTAGGGATCTGCAACTAGGTAGGATGCCCACGGCCTTGTTGCATGAAAGGCAATAGTTCATCGACACATCTAACATGGACGCAGGAATGCTCCGCGAGCTGTGGATGCAACGCCTTCCTGAAAGCCCTCAGGCTATTGTTGTAGTAGCAGGTGACTTGCCGGGCACAGAACTTGCAGATCTGGCAGACCGCGTCATTGAACGACACCAGCCAGAGACTGAAACCAAAGCACCTAAGCAGCTTTGTGTTGGCGTAACCACACCAAAACCCACGCATAGTCAGCCGTCGGTAATAGCCGCATCATCATCGTAGCTGGCGTCGCTGCAGCGCCGGGTCGAGAAACGCACTTTAAACCGTAAGCACCGCGGCCGCTCTGAATTTTCGCCACGTTGCACAAAACTGATGTCCAAGGTCACTGCTTTTACCACACTCGTTTATTTAATGAAGCCCGTGAGTGCGTACAGCAAGGTAGCTACTCCACTACGGATGATCCTCCACGCCGGCCTGTAATAGCGACTAACGACGTCAGCAAAGCCAAAGTCTTCATCTACATCAGGATTATGATTCCGAGACCCAGTTCTTAGTTGATACCGAGGCAGAAGTCAGCGTCATCACCCTAAGCAAGGTGAACCCACCGCTTCTTTGTCGAAAATCCTAAGTGCTGTCAGTGGGACGCCAATAGCCACCTGCGGTCATCGGTCGCCTACCCTCGACATGGATTTCCGGCGTACATTCCACTGGGTATTCACCGTCGCTGCGGTCCACGTTGCCATCATCAGTATTGACTTTCTCAGGCATTTCGACCTCTTGGTCGATGCGAAATGCCAGATGATAGTCGACACTGCAACGAAACTCAGTGTACGTGACATCACCGCCAATATCGCATCTATAACACCAGTCTACACCTTTCCTCAGACCTCGCCAGACTATGCCAACCTCTTTTCTCAATTTTCTAAGCTAGTTCAGCCAATGAACGCAGCTTTGCCGTGGCATCCAAGTCACGCTCCACATATGGACGAATGGCCCACCATCTCATGCCGTCCAAGCCGAATACCGTCTGAGAAACTAAAGGTAGCTAGGGTGGATTTCGATCAGATGTTTAAACTTGGAATAATCCGCCCTTTAGACAGCTCTTTGTCTTCTTCCCTGCAGATATACATCAAGCGACCTGGTAACTAGCGCCCTTTCGGTAATTACAGCGCACTCAATCGGCTAACCGTCCATGTTGGGTATCCCATTCTACACAGGAAGGACTTTACCGCATGCCTCACAGGCAAGACGATCTTCAGCAAGGTCGATCTGATTCGTGCCTATCACCAGCTAATCCTAGAAGGAAATGAATCTCTAAAACAGCCGTTAGCACTCCATCCGGTTTGTTTGAAATTTTAAGTATGCCATTTGTACTGTGCAGCGTCGCATAAAACTTTCAACGCTTCATACCCTAAAGCGCTCGTGGCATAGACTGCAGTTGTTCCTACTTCGACGGTATTTTAGTAGGCAGTTCATGGGAACAAGAGCACCTCGAGCATCTAACATCTCTCTTCCAGCGCTTGACCCAACAAGCTTTCACAGAGAACCCGACTAAATGCGAACTCGGCAAAACGGCGATAAAATTCCTGGGCCACCTCGTTCCATCGGTTGATGCCTAAGTTCCTTCTTATAACCTCCAGGCCAACAAGCAATGCCCAGCTCCGACTTCGTTCAAGCACCACAGTCGATTTCGTGGTGTGGTCAACTACTACCGACAATTAATTCCGCGCTGCGCTCAGCTCATGTAGACTCTGACTGACCTACTCAGAGGAAATGAACGTAAGTGCGCTTACCCTGACAAAGCAGAGGCAGCCTTCGCCAAGCTGAAGGATGCTATCTCCAACATAGCCCACCTCTCTCATTCCGAATAGACTGCGCTTCTTTCTATTACGACTAATGTCTCAGACGTCGCGGTAGGAGCCGTCCTCCAACAAAAAGTTTGTGGGCAATGGCAAGCTTTGGGTGCTTCTCCAAGCGCCTGCAACCAGCGGAATCCCGCTATAGTAGGTTTGCAAGAGCACTGCTCGACCGTTACTTAGCCATTCGTCACTTCCGGCACATCCCAAAGGGCCGCGCTTACACAACATTCACTGAGCACATGCCTCCTTAGCTGCCCTGCAAAACTGTTTGCGACAAATATTCACCACGAGAAACAAGCTACCCAGAATTTGGCGCGCCATTCACGGCTGACAAACGTCCTGTCTGATGTGTCGACAATCCCGCCACCGAGGCTCACTCGCGCGTCAACCTCACTCTCCAGTCTTTTCCTACCTTCGACCTTGCCGCCATGGCATCGGCTCAGCCTCAAGCTGAAGACATACAAAGCACCATGCAGTCCACTTCGCTGCAAGTGCCATCTTTTCCTCTCCAAATCACTAACGGAACTATTCTCTGTGACATCTACAGGTCGCCTTGGACCCCGCGTGCCCGTCTCTTCAGACAAGCAGTTTTTGACGCAATGCACTGACTATCACGTCCCAGTACTTTGCATGGTTAAACTTGGGCACTGAGAGTTTCGTTTTGTCACGCGTAAACAGAAATGTTCGTACCTGGGCTCGATATTGAATTCAATGCCAGCGTTCCAAACTACATCTTCACACCCGCAGCCCTCGTGCCTCATTTCCTGCCTCGGACTATCGGTTCCCGCATGTACACTTGGAACTAGTAGGTCTCTTGCCTCCTTCACACAGACTTGTAAACGTTCTTATATATTTCGTCCGCTCCACCAGATAGCCAGAAGCCATTCCTGTAAGAGACTGCGCATCTGAGCCTGTTATCCGAGTCTTCGTAGCTCGATGAGTTTCGCAATACGGATGCCCATGCGCCATTACAACTGACCGAGGAACGTATTTCGAATTTTCGCAATTGAATACCTTCTGTAAAGTTTTAGGCTATCGCCGCTTTCACACCACAGGGTATCACGCAGCAGCCAACGGGTTAGTTAAATGCTTTTATGGACAGCTAAAGGCCCCACTCTGCGCCTCCTCCGACCCTAGCTGCAGCGAAAACGTTTCGCCCGTACTCTTAGGCATTCACAGCAGCATCAACCCTGAAGTACAATGTGCGCCAACAATGCTGGTTTACGGCACAACGCTAAAGGAGCCAGCAGAAATTGTTTCGTCTCCCGCATCGTCGGGTAGGTTTCTGCCTAAGTTTGCGTCCACTTTAGCCTAATGCATGCGTCAACAGTAGATCTGCCAAGGCATATCGTACTCACTACTCGCACTCATGTCTTTCTCCGCACTGAAGCAGTGCGGCGCCCTCTCCAGCTTACCTACACTGGCTGTTGCAGAGTGCTGTGACGGACTCCGAAACATTTTATTTTAGACCACAATTGTCACCGAACAACGGTGTCTATCGACCGACTGAAAGTGAGTTTCTTTGACGAACAACTTTCAACCCATCCTGCCGCTGGCACACAAACACCTGCACTTACGGCTACTTCCAGAGCACTGCATACCCCGAAACCTAATGTTCACCTTGATCCGCCACCTACCCCGCCATAAGTCGAGGCAACCGACTGACACAGTAGACAGGTCAAACGTCCGGTCCATCTTACAGATTATGCAAAAGTTTCCTATTTCCAATACTACGCATTTTTCGTCTTTAGTGGTAACCGTGCGTCTCATCCCCAAACGTTTTGTAAAATCGACAAAGAACCCAAGGGCTTTTGCATATTTAACAAACGTATTTGCTTTTATCAAGCATGCCACCTACTCTCTCCGGCGTCAAACCAATTCCCCCGACCCTGAGTTCTACTTTCCAGAAACTCAACCGCCGGAACAGACAAGGCGCCTCCCGTGTTACTTGCCAAACGGCACAACGTAATCCCGACTGACTCGCTAGCCGACCCAATGTCTCCTTCCTCACCCAAGGAACAGCCAGAATCCCTTGGCCGCGGACAGTCACGAACGGGTTTGTCCCCAAAGGCTTGGCTATGCGTTGCCGACGCGGACCGCGGATTCCCACATGAGACGAGGACGCCCGGCTTTCTTCGCTGGACGAGGACCGTGGTCTGGAGTGCGGTGTTGGAGTGCCATCTCCCAAGCGCACCGTCGGGTCTGCAGCAAAGCGAAATTCTTGTCGGCAATTTTTCTAGACTACCCATTTTTGCAGTCCGACCAACCAGCCACGACGGCCTACTGATGATGCATGCTGGTCCACACAATCATCAATACTAAAAAATAACCACTTCCCCTCAATAAAACGTTTTCCTGTTCGCACCCTGCCTGCATTATTTTACAATTGGACGGATATCTCTTCGGGCATGGCTCTATCTACCCTCGGCTGACCATTCCTCTGTTTCTCACCGTCCCCGACATCCGGGATGTTACTACTCTAGGGTCTACATTCCAAACACTCTGTTCCCCTTATCCCGAGACCTTTCCTTGTCATGCTAACTGGCTTTCCATATAGCCGCTGCCGTCCCGAAAGCTTCTTTTCTTATGACACTCATTACTTTTATTCTCACCTTAAGTTGGCGGCCTAGCTTTAGGTTGCTGGCATATCCGGACGCGTTTAACTGGTCTGCTACTTTCTGACCTACCCCGGACTTCTAAGATCTAAGTGACTTAGGTTCTGCCGACGTACCGCCTTATAACCTTCACTTAAAAAGCATTGTTGGTCATGATTCATCATTATTATTATATCCCGCTTTCATCCTTAACGTTTCTCTTTATGCCGATGCTCTCTTTCAGTATTTTGATCTACATTATGCGCTAGCACTCTAATCTCTTCTTAATGGTCTCTTTTCTTTGGACTACGATGTCTTTTATGACTAGGTTTTAACAGGCCTAACGGCCTGTCCACATCACTCCGAGGCTAACTGCCATTTCTTTTAGCCACTTTCGTCATTAACTGCTTCTTTTATGACGACACTCAGTACCTTACACTTAGCTATATTTGGCGGCCTAGCTTCAGCTTGCTGACTTACCTGGTTTTGTCTGAACGGTCTCTTGTTTTCTGACCTCTCTCGGAATTCTGAGGTATAACTGATCTAGTTACAGCTGACGCAACGCTCTGTTACCCTCACCTTAATTACATCACTAGGCCTTATTCATCCTTCTTTTTATTAACAAGGATGAACCAACACCTGAAGCAGGACGGCGGCTTTTCCACTTCTCGTCAATAGAACCTGTTTTACTGACCCTTTCTTTCCTTCATGTGCTTTCTGTTGCATTCCTTCTTCATTCGACGCTAACTTACATGCGTCTGTCCTCTATGATTTCTCACATTCCCACCAATTTAAGACTGGGGCAAAGCGTCCCTGTCGCTCTTTCTGAGTGATATTTCTTCCCATAATCTGCACACCTCCTCCTCCTCCCCTGGTTCCAACCGATTGAGCATATGTGCATTAGGACCCCTCAAAATCTCTTTTCTTCATCTTCATTCCTATTTTGGAACAATCTTTCATTCTCTACTGATCCGTGTTCTACTTGCTTTGCATCGTACTTCGCCACTTATGATACACATGTATATGCGATAGGTAAATAATATTTACGTGTATAGGGGTACAATAGTTCAGTCATCGCCGCAATCGATCGACTGCATTCCAGACGCATCCCTTTCTTCGGTCTTTGTGGCTGTTTCTGTTAGTTTCCATTTTTCCCGAGTTTGTCATAGGTACGGCGACACGCACCCAAGGAATTGTCCATCGTTGCGACAGCAATACAAGCCACACAGTTCCTTTATCTGGACCTGAGCGGAAGATTTTTAATCCTGTTACAACTTACTAACCGGACAAATCATTCATGATCATGCACGAATACCAATTTTCCGAGGCGTGAACCTTTGGTTTCAGTTTGCCTAACGCTATCTCTTCCACATAACTCTTGCCTGGAGAACTACTTTTGACTTCGGAAGGCACATTCTCCTACGATACAAAGCCAGAACAATTGGTCATTATGAGCTCTTCAATCCGCGTTGACCGCTCAATTGGCCTTGGTTTCCTATATTTCTAATCAATTTTACTACGTACCGCGGCAGATCTGCGATTCTTTCTTGGGAACCATATTCTATCCTTCAAGACTTCAACAACAATTCAACATATTTCAATGTATATCCCTCGGAGACTTCACGTGGTTCTGCAGAAGATCCGCACGTCATATTCAAAAGGCATGTTTAGTTCCCGACCTAGCAATCGGGCACAGGACAGGACTCATATACGCAGTAGGCACCCGGCTGACGCATCAGCCAGGAAAAATGGGACGCAACCTGACTGCGAATAACCGAGCAAACAAACGTTCAACCAGAAACGTAGCCAGTTACAACTTGCCATTCAATGGATTGGCGGCAGTGTTTCAGGACGTGGTGGGTTTTCGCCTGGCAGGCATTCTCCCTATAAAAAGCCACGAATGTCCGTTTACCAACACTGCAACGTGGCGAATGTGACTCGCCACCGAATAAAGTCACAGCCCATAACTTCACACTGGCAAATCAACAAGCGTCACCATTCTAGATAGATTCGTTACACTGGAACTTCTACATCCGCATATACTGTCGTCTTTTTGCTTTCCACGATATCACCGTTGACCTTCGCGTTACTTGTGCACGAACTCACTGTATTGTCATATCCCTCTTGTGTGTATTCTTCAATTATTTTCCAATAGATCATTCAGGATTCTCAGCCTATTATTAGCGTAGGTCCCGGTTTCACGACAGCCCAATTATTATTTAGCATTTTCACCACTGTACAGTCCCATCATGGACATTTGAACAATTTTCTACTGTCACTGTTGCATTTGCGATAAAAGGTCTGTACAGTTGTACATTTCTGACCATGCCTCCGTGCCTCGCATAGAGGAGAATAAAAGTTTTTTTTATTTATTTATAAAGCCTGCACCCGGCGAACGCTGCTACACACCGCATGTTGGAAGCCCTTGTCCAAGCACATGCAGCTATTCGCACCATGCTCACCTTCCGTTTCCCCCACTAACAGCTCCATCAAAAGCTTCCACTCTTCTGCCTTCTAGGGAAGGCCCTTGCAATGTACCGGAAAATAGGCTTTAAGTATTTTGCAACGTTGGATTTTACGGTGGTTTTTACTTTCAATTTGCCCACTTGTTGTACTGACGGTGCTTTCGTTGATGGAAATCTTCTTGGTGAGTACGTTGCTGCACCGTCTCTCGCTCTGATTGATTCGCTTGTTATTTTTGTGGGCTGCACAAAATACTTTGGGTTCAGTCGCCTCCAACTTCTATACTGTCCCATTGTTGACACCTCTTACGTGTCACTGAGTACCGATTGATATCCCAGGCTCCACCTAACTGGTTTTGCGTCCATCGTCTGCGGTAACACCAAAGGACGCTGGTGTGTATAGGTAGTTGCTTCATAATGTGGAGTGCATCAGAAAAATGATAGTGTTAAGATTAAAAGGTGTGCACCAGGAAAACCGTTGTGGCAAGTGAAGTATCTGACTACCGATTTTTCTGATGGTCATGTTCTAGTTGAGTGCAGGAACTTATGTGCTGGGGACCAGGGCTCGCACATCTGGCGAAGATGTTTTACTTGCCAGCGTGAAGCGGCACAGCCAGGAGTATTACAGAAAGGTGGGATATTCTTATTTAGCTAATAAGTTTGTAGATCATATCAATAAACGTGCGGCAGGTGCATATAGGAAGCGGTGTCCTGCAGCTATTTTTGTGTTTCGGTTAACTTTACCCATGGTAGTAGGTACGCGGAGTATTCAAAGGAGTACTTGGGAGCAAAGGGGAGCTGGGTTTTAACCAATTGCGGAAATTTTGTTACGGGCCACGATGGAATGGAACAGCAGACATCAAGCAGACAATCACGAGCCTTAAGAACTAAGTAGTAAGATTTAAATAATAAAAAGGATGCGCTGCGTATATTTATAGGGTGGTAAAGTAATGTAAAGTTTGTAGTAAAGTGGTTTACCGTAACCATGGTAACAAATGTCCCAAAATTCCAAAAGGAGTAATTGCAGCGGATTAGTGGTATTTCAAGGGTGTCTTGAACGGTGAAATATCCTAGTTGTCTAATAAACGTACGCCTATTTCAAGTAGCCAATAATTTAAAATGTGCTGAAACGATGTGGAAAATATATACCTCAGGCTTACGTCGCACTTTGTGCTGTATTGGTTCCTTGGTGAGCAATGCTTATGAAATATCATTTGATGCAAACGAAAAATCAGGGGATCAACAAGGTGTAATAAATGAATGCATGCAGTAATACTAAAGGTAAATGGTAAGGTTGTTTTTTTATGTAAACCGGGAAGGAGAGCTTGACGGCATAGTATTTTGAAATACGCAATGAAATGGAGGACGCTGAAAATTCCGTATGAGAAGTAACTATGACTAAATAATGATCTGAGTTAATTAGGTGCTAATAAAGTGAAAAGGGAAGTGTTAACTCGTAAGAAGTATACAGTTGTGTACTGTGTTAAAGTATCTGCAAATTACTTAGGTGGGATTCACTTAGAACTAATAATGTGCGGTCGATTGAGAAGGGATATTGAGCAAAGGTGACGCAACCTGAATGAGGAAAAGAAAGAGCATGACATATAATGTATAGGCGGTAGGATTATGTGAAGTGATGTTAAAGTGGTTAAAAATAACAGATATAACAAGTACTATGGATATATTGGCCATCG
>CALYDF020007054.1:0-12835 GCA_944474145.2 Dicrocoelium dendriticum | reverse complement strand
ACTCAAACTTGAAAGAGTGATATGGTCAGGAGACGGGAACAGTTTCATGTTACCACCCAAGAGCGTCTAACTGATGCTCGAAACCCTTAACCGTAAGTTTACTGACTAGACCCTGGAAGCGAGTTCCAGCGCTCGATAACTCTACGCGACAATCGAGTTTCCGCCCTGGTTCGGTCGGAACGCGGCGTGCGTAGCTTCATGGGATGTAATGTAACCTCAACAGTCTAGCAACTAGACATAAAGCCAGAATAAAACCATGGAGATCAGGAGATAAGCAAGAATCATCGCGTCATAATCATCGTGGCATGCTAGTTGAAGGTGAGCAACACACTTCAACTAATATGCCGCAAGAAGAATGGAACATTTTGACAAAAAGTAGAACAAAACATTTTTAGTTTGTTTTCACACGCCGCTTTTGCTCTTTTTTGTCAGTTTAATGTTTGTAGTATTAAACATGTGAATCAGTACAATACTGTACACAATTCTTCCATTGATTCCGGTTGCGGGCCATGTCTTCAAGAGTCCTAAGCCATTGGCACTCCTCATCTTTGGGTCCCCATCCTGGAAGACGTACGGATCCAACAGCGGCTAGACACGACGTCAGCGATTTCATGTGCTGCCGCCAAATGGAAGGCTGACCACCACGCGGTCGCCTCCAGCCAGGTCCTTGACGAGCAAATAGAGCACGACGCGGTAGACGCTCAGGTGCCATGCGTAGGACGTGACCGAGCCATCTCAACTGGCGCAACAACCAGTTTGCATTCCCCAAGACGCAACGTCGAACGTCATTACTATTTACTCGATATTGCCACCAAACACGAGCGATCCTCCTTAAGCAACCGGCATCGAAGGCATCATCATCATCATCAACAGCAGTACATCAGCCATTTGAACTGATGCTTCGCTGCCATACAACCATGAGGACCTATGAAATAAAGAATAAGAGGGAGAGAAGGGGGACTTACCTGAAAACCTTAATGCCCTAAGCAAACATTCAGGGTCAAGGCGCCTACACCTTGTGTTAACAACATACCGTCACAAACAGCTGGCTATCGTGCAAAGATAAGGCGGCATCGGCGAGACAGCTTCCTTGCGGCTTTCACTGCCACGCGTCATAATCAGCCATTACCCCGCAGATAACTCAGCACCAAACACACTTTAAACAGACAATCCGATTAGGAGACGGCAGCAGACGCGCCACTGGTGTCGGTTGCGAGCCATGTCCTGTAAAGTCTCGAGCCAAGCACAAGGTGAGTCACGTGGACTCCAACCCGGAAGGCGAGACGGACCAACGGCACCCAGTTTGGTCGTCAGTGACTTCATTTCCCGCTGCCAAGTCAACTTCTGTCCACCTCGAGCCTTGCGCCATCCGACACCTGGTAGACTGAACAAGGCCCTCCTAGGTAAGCGGTGACCAGGCATGCGTAGCACGTGCCCGAGCCAACGTAACTTATTCAGTGCTATCTGTTGTTCTAGGGAGCTAGCATGATCATCACCCCCTAGTACTCGCCTACGCACATCATCGTTGCGGACACGCTGGTGCCATCCGACACCAGCAATGCTTCGCAAACAACGATGATCAAAGACTTGAAGGCGCCTCAGATCTTCAGACCGAAGGGGCCAAGTTTCACTACCATAGAGCAGAACGGCCCTCACTGTGGCCTTGTATACACGGCCTTTCAGACGGAGGGAAACTCCCTTCTGTCGCCAAAGATGACGCAGGTTCAAGAAGGCAGCTCTGGCCTTTGCAATGCGTGAGCTAACGTCAGTTTCTATGCGCCCATCATTGCTGATGCAGCTGCCAAGATAAGTGAATTGATCAACCACATCGAGTTCCTCGTTAGCAAGCGTCAAGGGGTCATCGAGTGGCTGGTGGTCCTGCAGCAACACTTTGCACTTTGAAGGTGCGAAGTGCATACCAAATAATGGGACCACTCTGGATAGGCTATTCAGGGTTGATTGTGCCGCCTCAACATTGTCGAAAAGCAAGACGATATCGTCCGCATAATCTAGATCAACTAACCGTTCACCAGGCAGCACTTCAACACCTACATCGTGAGATTCCGCAAGGGAACACTCCATGATAGAATCCACGACGAAATTGAACAAAAATGGGGAAATCGGGCAACCCTGTCGAACGCCACTTGTAGTCGAAAAGCTATCCGATAGGGCACCATAGACCCTGACGCGGCCTCTAGTGTTCGAGTATAGAGCACGAAGGATGTTCACATATTTCGTGGGAACACCTTTCCGCGCAAGTATTTCGAACAGAATCGATCGATCGACTGAATCGAACGCACTCTTGAAATCGAGGAACACAGCTATTGTCGGTCTGCGGTATGCGTGGCGCTGCTCTAGCACCTGCCGCAAAGTAAATATATGGTCTATACAGCCACGTCCTGGGCGAAAACCGGCCTGCTCTTCTCTAATCCGAGATTCCCGTTCTGCAGTGAGGCGACGAACGATAATCGAGGCCAGTAATTTTGTCACAACTGGCGTTAGGCTAATACCCCTGTGGTTCGCACAGTCTGTGCGACTGCCCTTCTTGTATATTGCCACTATAATCGATTCGCTCCAATTAGCCGGCACACTCTCTTCGTTCCAGATACGTTCGAATAGGGAGGTCAGTGCTTTGCAGAGGACCTCACCACCATCCTTAAATAGTGCAGGTGGTAGGGAGTCCGGGCCAGCGGCACGAAAACGATTAAGGGCTGTGATCGCGTTTCGGACTTCGGCCTCCGACGGAGGCTCTAAACTAACCGTCCATGGCTCGTCCTGCATCACCTGAGTAGGAAGAGGTCCGGGAGCAGGGGGCCAGCTGAACTGATGTTCAAAGTGCTCAGCCCAACGAGCCATACGGCGCTCCTTATTGTGTATCAGCGCACCCGCGCTGTCCCTGATTGTCTCACTGACGCCTGGTTTTCTCGGACCAGTGGTGCGTATTAGCTGGAAGAGCTTGCGGTAATTGCCTACTGCTCCTGCCTCCTCCATTTCTTGAGCCCGACTGGTCCACCAGGCTTCCTTGTCAGCACGTAGGCTCCGCTTTAGTTCACGCCTAATAGCCCGTCTGGTCACATTGTGTTCAGAACCGGCCGGGAGGTGCCTTCTAGCTTCCAAAAGGTTCACGGACCTCTCGGATATCCAGTGACTGGTGCGATGACGACTGATAGTGCCACAAGCAGATGCTCCTGCCTCGTGCATAGTGGCCGAGATCCTATTCCACTGAAGTTCAGTATCATTAGGACAAGACAGCGAGAGTTCGCTATGCAGTGCTTCTTGATAGGCTTGCTTGACAGAGGGCTGGGACAATTTCTCCGTTGCCAATCGGGGGAGACGCTTTGTGCGCCTTCCGGTAAAGTTCATGGAGAAACGACAGCGCACCAAGGCATGGTCAGAGTCGACACAGGTACTCCAGTACGAGCGGCAATCCAGAATGGAACCGCGCCACCTGTAACTTATGGCTATGTGGTCAATTTGGGTCCATCGCTGACCAGCTACAGGTGGACGCCAAGTGGCACTTCGGCACCCACTGTGTCTAAAAGCAGTGCTAGTAAGAAACAACTGGTGCTCCGCACACAGTTGCAGCAGACGCTCGCCGTTGTCAGTCCGTTCGGAGTTAAGTCCATACTTACCACCCAGCTGAGCTTCTGAAGAGCTCAGACGCCCTACTTGTGCGTTCATATCCCCCGCAAGTACTATAATATCTGAACTAGTAGCACTGCGTAGCAGCGTGTTCAGTTCGTGATAGAAAGTGTCCTTGACTGCATTAGAACTGCAGTCCGTGGGAGCATAAGCAGAAATCACAAACAAACAGCGTTTTGTTTTACTTCGCGAATTCCCCTTAGCTGATGTCGTCAAACGGGCTGCACATAAACGACTGTTCACCGGAATCCAATCAACCAACGATAACAGCCTTGGAGCTGAGATACCTATACCAGCTTGACCGGTGAGTGCCGCATCGGCGTCTCCGGATGCGTGCAACCAATAACGAGAGGATAAGCCGGGTGCAGTCAATTCAATAACCCCGTTAGGGTCATTAATCCTAGTTTCGGACACACAACACACATCAACACCCAGTGTGTCCAAGGTGCGTGCGAGTGCAGCCTGTTGACCTGTTTGTCTTAGAGTGCGGACGTTGAAGGTCGCCATGGAAACGGGACAGCGTGGTCTTATAAGAGACTTTTGCCGATAAGCGTCCGATAGGTGCTGTGGGATGGTGGCTGCAGATGGTTCTACTCCAGTAGCACTTCGGTTGCTGTCAATTAAGCTGGGAATTATAGAAGGAAGGTTTGTAATGGGGGCCGGGATGGGAGTAAGAGAAAAAGGTGGAAAAGAAAGAAGGGAGGCGCCAGCAGTAGCATGCTTTCGCTTATCCGCCCTGCTGTATGCAGCAGATAAGGCGACCCTTGATAATCTGCGCGACGGCCGATGCAGGATGAAGTTTATGTTTGAAGAAAATGTCATGGTTGTATGTGGGCTGGGATACTGCCAGGGCGCCCAGACCTAGACAGGAGAACGATTAGGGTCCTCATCCAAAGCCTTTGGCTTAAAAGCCTGTCCGCAAGGCAGCGGGGTGGCAGTGATTTAGTTTTACAGAAATGGACGCCATCCCATTTCAAACCCCCAACCTGGAGGACCAGGAGACTGAGTTTGTCTGACCTCTCACCATTGACCAACCTGGTAGGAGTAGCTCTCAAGATGCTCGGAGGCATCACCCAGTATAGCTCAATGGGTCAATGAGGTACGCAAACCGTCGCACCACGTTAAGGTCCAGTCTCGTTGCGACGGAGGCAGAAAGACGACGCATGTCTTCCACGCGAATCGGCCAGGACTCGCACCCATACAACAATACTGAGCGAACTGATGCGCTGTAAACGCGGCCCTTTAGTGAGAATGAGACGTCGCGACGACACCACAAGTGCCTCAGATTGACAAATGCTGATCGAGCTTTAGCGATACGAAGAGAAACTTCGTTGCTGATAGTGCCGTCAGCGGAAACACAGCTGCCAAGGTAGACGAAACAATCTACCTGTTCAAGTTGTGCACCTTCGAGAGTGAGTACGGGAGCAGGTGAAAGCCAATCCTTGAGCAGTATATTACACATCGATGGGGCGAAGCTCATTCCATACTTAGATGCTTCAACCGCCAAACGATCCAGAATGAGTTGCATACCCTGAGGATCGTCACTAAGTAAGGCGATATCATCAGCATAATCTAAGTTGGTCGCGCGCTCACCCGGTAGAAGCTCTAGGCCAAAATGTTAGAAACCTTCTGGGGCATTCGACAGAACGTCTTCGATTGCGAAGTTGAAGAGGAATGGGGACATAGGGCAGCCCTGTCGCACACCGCTACTGACAGCGAATTGCGAGGAAAGCTTGCCATAGACCCTCACTCTGCCGGATGTATGTAGGTAAAGTGCTCGTAAGATGGCGGTATATTTCTCTGGCACCCGGTTCTTTAGCAAGCAACGCCATAAAGCAGGTCGATCAACGGAGTCAAAAGCGGCACGTATGTCTAGGAATGCAACGATATTGGGCCTGTGATAAATGTGGCGATGTTCAAGGAGTTGGCGGAGCGTGAAGATTTGATCCACGCATCCGCGGTCGGGAAGGAAACCAGGTTGTTCTTCACTGTAGTATTATTCACGTACTGGGAATAGTCTGCGAAGCAGAATGCATGCCAGTAGCTGGGAGACAACCGAAATAAGACTGATCCCGAGATGATTTACACATCAAGTGCGAGCGCCTTTCTTGAAAATCTGGAAAATATCTGATTCACCCCAAGAGGAAGGCACTTTCTCTTCATGCCAGATATTTGCAAACAGCGCAGTCAGTTGGTTAATGATCGCCACACCGCCGTACTTGGACCACTTCGGAGGAAGTCCGTCTGAGCCGGCAGCCTTGGACCGCTTCAAGCGTCGAACCTCAATGCAGACTTCCGCTTCGCTGGGTGGATTCAGTGGGACGAGCCAGGGTGGACAACAAGGTGTACTGCATGTACTGATGGATGGTGGAGGCCAGTTGAACTGCGAGTGAAAGTGCTCTGCCCAGCTGTCCATACGCCTCTGTTGGTTGGTAATCGGAGACTTATCCACCTCACAAATGACCTCACTGTCACCAGGCTTCCTGAAGCCAGTGGACCGAATGAGTTGAAAAAGCCTGCGGCCGTTGCCAGAGAAAATAGCGGTCTCCATTTCTAAAGCACGCTCAGCCCGCCATGTCTCGCGATCCTTGCGTAGGCTTCGCTTGAGCAGCCGGTTGGCAGAATGGCGCCGCTCGTTGCAATCTGATTCTGCCGGGATATCTTTGTGGCGTTCGAACAGCTCCAGAGAACGAGCAGAGATACAAGGCATTAGAGGCGTCGAATTAGGCCGCAGCTTGACTGTCTGGAAATGGTCATCGCTTTCCGTATACAAGTCCAGTGTTGCTGCACACCTTGCGGTGGATTGCAACTGAGTACATATGCCAGTGAAGACTGATAGCTCGCCTGGAAAGAAGAATCAGTCAATCTGTGTACATCAATGTTGCTGTGCTTAGTGTTTCTGGACCCCCAAAACAAATACAGATTTTCGCGCCGACCGGTGCATGGTCTGAGTCAACGAAGCTGGACCAACAGGATTTGCAGTCCAGTACACTGCCACGCCATCTGAAGCTAATTGCAATGTGATCAATTTGGGACCACGGATGGGTTGGCGAATGGAAACGCCACCTTGAGGAATGCTTCCTCGTACGCTTGAAGTTAGTGCTCGGTAGAAACAGATGGTTGTCTTCGCACAATATGAGAAGCCGTTCTCCGTTATCAGAGCGGTTCTCATCGAGTGCGTGATGACCCCCAAGGTGTCGTTCGTATGGTAACAAGCGGCCAACCCTTGCATTAAAATCCCCAGCAAGGATAACGACATCCGACTTTTTAGCATTAGTCAAGAACTGATGTAGATCTCGGTAGAATTCGTCCCTGACCGAGTTGCCACTGCAGTCAACTGGAGCATACACGGAGATCACAAACAAGTGCATTTCTGTTCGCTGCGCTCGTTGTTTCTACATGAGCCGCTAAGCCGAACTGCACATAGTCGGCTGTTAAAAGGGAACCAGTCCAGTAGTGCCGCCTCGGCCTTGCCACCCAGTGCTATACCTACACCAGCCAAACCCACTGACGCTGCTTCTAGATCTCCAGAAAGACGCAGGTGATATCTGGCTTCGTGGTCAGTGGGGGATATCAATGTAAGCACAGTGCCGGGATCTTGCAATCGGGTTTCTGAAAGGCAGCAGACATCAACGTCTAGGGAATCTAGAGTGCGCGCCAGACCGGCTTGCTGTCCAATCTGCATGAGTGTGCGAATGTTGAAGCACGCCAGACGGAACGAGGATCCGAGACGAAGGAGAGCCATAGGTTGAACTCCTTGATTTGCGGAGCAACCGGAATCGCAGCCAGATTGTTGAACAGATGAATCGGGTAACCGAAAGTGAGGATTGTTAGCAAACAAACAATTGGCGTGTGATGAAGTAGCGTGAAAGTGAGTAGCAGGAACAGTAGCTGATGAGCGCGTTGTAATACAGTCCATGGTTTTGTGAGAGGGCGTGATACTACCCGGTTGCCCAAGTCGAAGTAGGGAGTTGACTTAGGGGACTCCACCCCGAGCCTTTGGCTAAATAACCTATCCGCAAGGCAGCAGGGCGAATTTAGGGAATCGCGCCCATTGGGAGGCGTTGACTGAATGATCAGCTCATGCGCCTTTGTTTGGTAGATTACCAAACAGGGGCCCAATACTCCCCATGAAGTCAGCACAATTGCTGGAATACAATGCCCCACTGAGGTGGAACATTGTCGCCGAACACTTTGCTGGAACGGGGTACACCCGAACCACCCAGCTGGCACCACGAGAAGGTAGTTCGGCAAGCCAGCCGCTACAGTGGAAGCTGCAACGGCCCATCGTACTCAAAAGATAAGGATCTAACATTCGCTTGAAATATTCCTCAGTCTGGGCATCGATTACAAGTTTCTGTGACTCCAATCGTTGACTACGAGAGTTGATAGAGCGAGAGCAGGATGAACCCGGAGTCTTCTGGGTTTAAACAGTTTCCAGTTGTGGCCTCGAGTTGAACTATTTGCACTGAACTGAAAGCACGCCTGCAGCTCCGTCCCCATCTCTCCTCTCAGGATGCGCCTGGTAAAAATCAGGTCACCGCGACGTCGGCGATAAGCCAGAGTGAACGGAGTCATCCACTGAAGTCTCAGGGGCTAAGGCAAGTCCCGTACCTCCAAGGGGTATTTCGATCTCCGCCGTTGGACCTCTTCAATGAGGTCACATTCGAAGTTGGTGAGAGGGAAGACGGCAGGTAATCCGTATTCGAGAATGGGGCGAACATGGGAACTAAACAAGAGTCGGAAAATATCCGGAGTCAAACGTGAGAAGGCTCTTCGTATGGCATAGGACATCTTGTTGGCAGCAACAACCCTTGGTAACATGTTCTGTGTAGTCCCTAGATCAGATGACACCAAAACACCAAGGTCTTCTTCAAGGATTGAGGTTCTGAGCAACGCTTCACCAATGTGGTACGTCCCGAAAGGCTCAGGAGCACCAATGGAGAGGACCGAGCACTTATCGCGATTTATGGGCAATCGCCATTTGACTGACCACTCATGTAACGTATCAAGTGTAGTCAGTAATCGGTCCGCATCGTCAAGACAGGATACCTCCATCCATAACTTCAAGTCGTCAGCGTAAATCAAGCAATCCAAATGAAGTTCCGAAGGGAGGTCACTGATGAAGATCTCGAAAATTTCTGGGCCCAGGACCGATCCCTGTGGGCCACCACTAGTCATGAGCACAGGAGCAGAGTAAGTCACGTTCACCTCGACTCGCATTGTCCGGTCATCCATAAAATCAGCGATCCAAGAGAGAACGTTCCCAGAAACACCGATTAATCATAGTTTATAAAGGCGCCTTTCATGAGGAACCTTGCCAAAGGCCTTGCTGAAGTCGACAAAAATAACATCCAGACGTTTCCCAGCGTCTAATGATTTCGCCCATCTTTCACGGGCAACAAGCAGATTCGAAGAACATGAGCGTGCCCGCCGAAAGCCATGCTGTGCACAAGAGATGATGTTTAGGTTCTCGAGGTGGAGAAGTGCCCGCTTGAAAATCCTCTCCATTACCTTGCATAATATTGACGTTAAGCAGATGGGTAGATAATTGGCAGGATTTTGATGATCCCTTCCTTTGTGTATGGGCGTAACAATCCCCAATTTGCAAAAGCAATCGGGTGCCGTCCAACTTCAATGGAATGGCGAGATACCCGACAAACAGAAGTGGCAATGTAATCGGCCGCAGTCCTCAGGAACAGAGGATGTAACCCACCAGGACCCGGCGAGTTCGTATCCAATTCACGAATGCCTTTGGCAACGACATCAGCGCTCATTTCTACGTGCTCCAACGAAGAAGGGGGTATTGACAACGCGTCATTGGGAAACGGCGTCTCCATCGAGTAAACAGATGAACACTGCATGACCAGGAGACTGGCTTTCGCAGCGTCATCGTCAAGTAAACCGACATGCGCCAAGGAATAAAGAGCAGGAATACCACTGACTGCTCTGGTACTTCTCTTCAGGTAAGGGAAAAGTGCGTTGGGAGTCGTCTTGGATTACACAGCCAAACCGAGTTCGTACTTATGCCGTTTCTCTCGTTTTTTTCAAGTTGCAGATATTCCTGGCCACTTTATAGTCCAAATAGTCAGACTCAGATTGCGTGAGCTTATATGGGACCTACAGTTTTCGTCTTTTGTTCATCAGGCCCCCCGTTCTCGATCAATCCATGGAGGACCTCTGGCAAAAGGTCTTTGTAGATGGGAACGACCTGCTCAACGAGCGGAATCACTTTGGAGTACAAGAGGTTCCACTCATCGTCCAGGTCCAGCGGTTCGGGTATACTCCAGTCCACAGTACTGGCGGCCGTTTGTAGGCGTTGGGAATCAACATGTCAGAAATTTCTGCGGAGGCGATCTTGGTTGAGGAGAGTAAGGCGTCGAGTCCAGAGAAATGAAACCACACAGTGGTCGCTTTTACCAATGGGCTGAAGAACGGCTAGGCTGGTGACATCTGATTGTGCCGGTGAGAGTACCAGGTCAAGAATATGGGGTGTTTGTCCTGCAATCATAAGAGTAGGCATTGTGACATGTTGAAATAAGTTACATTCGATAACCGCCTCTAAAAGAGCGAAATCAGGTGTTTGAAAAGGGAACGCAATGCAGTTGGTGCCAGTCGATACTCGGGGCATTGAAGTCACACAGTAATAAGCAGTCCTTGCCTCCACCATGCATTTTGATCGCGTCCAGCAGGCAAGCTCCGGAACCCAATGGGGCCCTGTAGACAACACCGATCATGAGAGATCTGTATCCGTCATGAACACGGCACCAGAGAATTTCGAAGTCGCCATCGCTGCCACAGTTAGCTTCAACCAGATGAACCCTGAAGTCCGTCTTCCAATAGAGTATCTCACACCGCCCCCAGGACTTTCTCCATTGCGGTCTGTCCTGCAAAGGTGGTATCCAGGAATCTGCACATCTGAGTCCAGGATATTTGAGGACAACCAGGTTTCGTTGAAAGCTATAAGATCCGGCCGATTAATAGAGGCAAGAAGCTACACTTCGTCTAGTTTTGTTTCTGAGACTGTGCACATCGGAAGAAATTAGGCACAGTCCGTTCAACTCTAACGTCCGGGCATGAGAAGTAGTCTCCAGCGAGTTCTTGGGGTTTTTCGAAGTACGCGAAAATCCACGATATGTAAGTCCGTCTCAACGTTATCACGACGAGATCTGAGTTCATCAACCGCTTCCTTTATTTGTACTCGATCCTCCGGAGAGGGGTCTCGTAGTACGAAAAATGGTTCTCCTTTAAGACGCGGAGCTCGTCGGAGAATGCGATGGACTTCATCATCGTTTTGACCTACAATCTTCAGAGGACGGGCTTTAGAGGAGTCCTCTTATTTCTTGCCAAGGCGGAAAGCGGAGACGATGTTGGTTTCTGGTTCACCTTCGTCGAGCAGTAAGCAGACCAACCGTTTTTAGAAACTCTTGATCATTCATAATCCCTTCAGCTGAAGCGGTTTTGGACAACTTAGGAGCATGTACGATGATTAGGCAACGGCCACGAGAGGGTGATTTGTTGTTATCGGGGAGCTGCGGTTTGTGGGGAGGTGGACCCTCCTTAAACAGTTTTTCCAGCTGACCAACTCTATCCAGAACTACCTTCAACTGCGATTGTGAAGACAATGGTTTGCGTTTCACCTTGACATCTGTCTTGCCCTTACTTTCAGCCACTCGCACTGGCGATGGCAGTGGCGCACATTCCTTCGCTACGGATGCATAAGTCATAGGAATACTGTATTTAATGGGAATAAAAGCTCGAGCTTTACATGACCCATAGGGTAAAAAGAGTTCGGGTCAGGTCTAATGAAAGGCCAAGCAACCTTATAGCGGGTTGGACTCGCGTGTTAGCCGTTTCTTCATCGGGATTATGGGGCATTTAAACAGAATACACGCCGGCTCAAAGCGTGAAATCCCACCACGCCCTCCAAAACGGCTATGGGAAGGAATTAGATAGAAGAAAAAAAGGAAACTCCATTAAGTAGGTAGTTATATCAGGGAATATCGCGGTGTAGCTCGGCCAGATGACAATCCAAGCGGCTCTTAAAATGCGCCACAGTGGGTGCCAAGACTAAATCGGCAGGCAAAACATTCCACGGTCGGCATATTCGCAAAGCGAAGTAGTGTCGTCTGCAGTTCAGCCGACTGTGCTGATGTGTGAGCCTCAGTGGGTGGCCACGTAGGTGGGAGCACGATTGGTGCAGTGTGAGTAGGTGGCGACAGGAATGTCCAGGGTTGGATAAGATTATAAATACAAGGATCAGGTCGCCTCGTAGACGTTGGTACTTAAGCGAGTAGAGGTCCAGACAGTAAAGTCGTTGTGGATAATCTAGGTATCTGAGACCTCGGACCAGTTTTGTTGCTCTACGCTGTGGAGCTTCGAGTATACATTGGACCTTCAACAACCAGGGGCTCCAAGCCTGAATAGCAAGCTCCAAGTGGGGTCGAAGAAAAGCGTTGAGGAGGAGGCGGAAATTGCTAGGGTCAATTTGACCGAAGGCCCGTTTCAGCAATCCCACCATGCGGCTAGCAGCAGCTGCTGCTTTCCGGCAGGAAGCGGATACGGAAAGTCTCATCTGGGTAATGATACCCAAGTCTCTTTCGGCTGAAGAGATCTGGAGGATAGATGCTCCCAGACAATATATAGGAGAAAAAGCGGAAGGGCGGGTAGAAAGGACGCGACATCTCGAAGCGTTAACTGAAACGTTGTTTTCTATGGATCACTGATGTAGACGGTCGAGGTCCGTCTGAAGTGCGTGGGCATCGTCCGGGAGGTCAATTGTGCGCCACAGCTTCGCGTCATCCGCGTATAGCAGCAGCGAAGACTCCACTTGTGATGTGACGTCGTCAATGAAGGCTAGGAAGAGGTGCGGTCCGAGAACAGACCCCCTGTGGAACTCCGCTTGTAGCAAGGATGCGGGGAGACAACGGTCCGTCAACGCGTACTTGGACGGTAAGGTATTGAAGGTAGTTCCGGATTCAGTCCATCAAGTCCCCTGAAACGCCGTAAGACAACAGTTTCTGCAGTAGAATCTTGTGGTCGACCTTGTCGAAGGGTTTGGCGAAATCCAGGAATATAACATGCGTTTCTAGGCCAGAGTCGTCAGCAGTCGTCCAGCTGTCCTTGGCAAGTAGCAGGTTACTCAGGCAGGAAAACTGACGCCGGAAACCGTGCTACTCATAGGGTCTGTGTG
>CALYDF020007053.1:0-12833 GCA_944474145.2 Dicrocoelium dendriticum | reverse complement strand
GTTGCATATCATTTAACAGAGGAAATTATCAGGCGACCCATCATTCAGCGGTACATACCGCGAATTATCGAAATCATAACTGCTTTACATCACAACTGATAAGCAAAAAATGTATCTTAATTGTGCAGTGGTACTCAATTCGGATGAAATCAGATTGATGTTGTTTTAGATTCGCTGGCTTTTAAAGCTTGGGACCTCATTTCATAACGGTGTTTTGTATTGCTCAGACTTTATGGAATCAATTAGCACGACCTTAGGATCGTCAAGCTTCCGAAAAGTTGGCCCTCTTAGTGGATGGGTCATGGTCCTGCATTATCGCTGCGATTGATATTACGAGTCAATGAATACGGATACGAATCTTCGACTCGCTTTTCCGCAGCTCAGTTCCTCCATGAGAACATATCATTGTCGTGGTTACAGTACATTGATAAGCTCAAATATTTTATAATCCATAGATTGATTCCAACTCAATTTTGGGACTAAATTAGATAACAATCGTTTCAGTCACCTTTCTACGGCAAGTGGTGTCAAGATACACGACATAAGTTAATCACCATTCACATCCAACACGTCTGAGGACGAACAACTGCGTCTTTTCCCAAAGATTGCACTGAAACCCAACATGCCACAGATCAGGCAGGTACCAGATAACAAATTTGCTGCCGGTTTTCTACTTCTGTTTGATGAGCACAACATTGACAAGCAATTGATGAATACCGTGCTAAGAATCATGGAATATATGAACACGTTTAAGGACAAGATGCGTTAAGCTAACTGTCCAAAACACCGAAATGAATCGCGCCCAAAAAGATAGAACCTGCTGCCGGGGCAGATTTCAACTAATGATTGTAATGTCCCGAAAGGTTATCCAGCGGAATCTGCTTTAGTTAATCAGAATTTCTGGGATTTGATTAAAAAGGATAGAGTAAAATAAAGCGCATGCAAAAAGCTGATTTATTTTAAATTCGAAAGCTGAAACTTTACAATAACTTATGTTAAGGTCACAGACGGAAAATATTTTGGTGGGTAATCATTGTTTATTGTTCGTTTTCGTTCTCATTCGAAAAACCTCACCGACCGTCCGGCAGATCAGGGTAAGCTTTGGTTACTTTCTTCACAATACACCATTATTCATCAACCATCTCTAGTCTGGAATAAAACACCGTTGTGCTACACCTGGTTTCTAACACAGTCACCTCAAGTGAGCTTAGCCCACATGACCCTTAAAACTTAAAAACAACACACGGTCACACAGATCTGGCTTCTGTGTAAAAGCAATGTAGCACTGCCAAGTCTATTCTGCAACAATATCCTTATCATTTCAGCACACCTGGTACAGTGGGATTCATTATATTTCTCCAAGCACAATCTCGGTCAGCTAGTGACAGTGTTAAAGTAGGTTAGTTGTTCACGTTTGCAATATTCTCATTTCTTGTAGATGGATACAAAGGTGCCGGTTTTTCTAGCGGATAACGATTTGTTGAGGATAAGGCCATCCGAAATGTATGTACACTGGTAACTTTGCTAAGGACTGGTCAGTAAGCACTCTAGTTGCCACCTCCACGTGTAAGAATCCCTACTACTTGTATATTGGCTAGGTCGCCAATTTTAGTCCCAGAGTTTAGTTAGCTGTCATTCACTAGCTGCGATTTATTTCTTAAACTTGGCGAAATTTTAGGAGGAATATTACGAGAAGCAAGGAATGCATGAGTGGGCACTGTGTCGTTCGTTTCTGATTAGGGGCCTGTCGTAGTTAGAGCTAGTTTATTATTATGTATCGCTTTGTAGCTTCTTACTTTGCCATTTTGGGCAAGATTACCAACACTTTGTCATCGGTAGGAGAAGATCTGTATTCATCAGGTTGTTTTACTTGGGATAACTGCTTGAGGCAATACCTTCATGGATTCAGTTCAAATGACGGCTGTTCCAAGACGGAAAATATTGCCAATTTTTGTTAC
Source organism: Dicrocoelium dendriticum (assembly GCA_944474145.2). Lineage (NCBI taxonomy): Eukaryota > Metazoa > Platyhelminthes > Trematoda > Plagiorchiida > Dicrocoeliidae > Dicrocoelium > Dicrocoelium dendriticum. The sequence continues at coordinate 10,875 of CALYDF020007053.1, read as the reverse complement.
CGCACCCGAGAAAATGATACTTAATTTTTATAGTAACGATTTTCACGGAGATTTGGAATATATTTCGTATTTAACTAGGTACTCCCTTTTTTCGGAATATTTAGGGTTATGTCACAGTCTGTGCTTTTGTGATGAATATATAATATTTCTCTGTAAACACTCATGAAAAGTTTGTTTTCAAACTGGCTGGATTATTGCTGTAATAAATGTTCCTACGTGCCTAACATATGAGGCCTTCCCTGAACATTTTTGGTCATCGTGCATGTTAGTGGGATTTTTCATACGCCAGGCGTGTTTCAGTTTTGATGCTGGACCTTCTGATGCTATATGCTGCTATTTATACTTAGTTTTTGCGCGACGGTTTCCCTAATATAGCTATAAATTTGTTCACATTTCTCTGCTCTTTCCCTGGTTAAAAATCCGCCTTTATATCTGTTTTATAGAGAAAGCATTTAAGTCCATTTTGAAATGAGCTTAAAATTGATAAGGACCTGCCAGTGATAATTATGTTTCACTGCACGTCAGCGTATTCGCCAGCAATCGTTTCAAGTGGAGTGTTTTTGTTGTTTATATTGTTTGAAAACCACTGTCGTTGAAGCGTTTTTGAAAACGGTTATGCTCAATATTAAATGCAGGTATATCGGAAAGGGCATTCTGGCTTACCAACATACACAAGTACATTGAATTATGATTTGTCGGCATAAATAAACTATGCAGTATTGCAGTAGATGGCAATTCTCTGATGTTTAGATGAGGACGCTGTACTAGTCATATGGATTTGCTTCTCAAGTTGGCCTCCACGGGTACTGACACAGGAGGCCTGCACCTGCTAAAAGACCGCGGCTGGCTTGCGCTGCACCATCCACACAACCCAAATCCGGTGTAAAGCCCAAGGAATAATGCCGGGATACATGTGGATTGGAGCCACGTTGCATCAACGGAGCCAACCCATACTCATTCAACATTCAGAACTGAAGCATTCCGGCCTAGTTGGACAAGCGTGCATACTAAACACACACAAGGCGGTGGCTGAGCCGTAACCCACACTTTGAACCCAACACAGTCACAAGAACGGTGCATCCGTTTCCATCTAGCAACCTTCAACTGTCTCCTGGAGTCAGTATGGACGAGGTAGAGGGTATTAGACAGGTAAGCACCTTGTCAACATCTCAGCACTCACGGTGGCCCTGTTCAAGGTACGTGTCCATAATACACTGGCCACACTATCCCGTATCACGTAATCCAATCGACCGAAACAAACAGCAGCAAAGCAAAACTAAACCAACCCACGTCTATTTTCGACGATCGACCACTGAGGATAACCTTGGATAGCACATAAAACGGAGGGGAACTCTGTAATCAACGGTTTCACAATTAGAGGTTGTTCAATATTTCCTATTGCCATTTCGCTTCTGTTTTGCTCAACCCTAGCCGATCATCCGGTAGGATATGTCAAGCCTCGGCTATTTCATTTGCACTATATTATTGACCATTAACCGTTGACCAATGACATCAGGCGCTGCCACGCCTGGGAGCTCAACCAACTTCTTACCCTGAAATGCTAGAATACTCCTCACGCAGGCAAACGTACCACACCGCCGCCTTATGGGACTAAACCAATTAATCGGATAGAAGCGTACGCAACGCGCTTCTTTGCCGCAAGCAATAGTGTCTTCTCCTGCATCTTGGCAACCGCCCACTTGGTCAGCTCAAGGAATTCGCACCGGTCAACTCTGCCTTTGCTTCACAATATCTGAAATCAAGATAAGTTCGTATTGAACCCACATTTGTTACATCCTGGTAATTTTATTTCCGGTTTCCTCGAGTTCCGCTTCCCTGCACTAATTTGGCCGTACGAAAGCTTGATGAGTATCCTCGCTGGATTCATTTGAAATATGTATATACGTGGATTGGCGTCCTCTTTCTCAAACGGCAGATCGAATAAACATATGCACATGCGCCTGTTTAAACTGGAGTATGACCTACCACGTACTGCATAGAGACAGACTAAACCTCATGAACAATACACTAGAAATTTGCATGGTTTTCGGTTAGAGGTCAGATTAACAGCCATTTTCGCGCGCACGAGAATAAGTATCTATTACATACGGTTGGTGTTTTCTTTAAAATTTGGACTTGAACATAGTAGAGAGCTTTAAATCTTGGTCGTCAATGAAGGAAACCGATATATTAATAGTGAAACAACTTCCATTATTACGGTTACCAGCTAGAATGATAAATAAGCAAGTGATACAGTGAAATAGTGTGTCCTTTGATGTTGCATCCTGTATGTAAAGTCTGCTTTGTGAAGCTGATTGGGAAGACCGAACAGCGTGCGAATGTGATGGGGTGTTCAATTCAGGCTCTCCGTGTCTCCGACGGCATTGATCAACGGCTGCCTTAGGTACGTGTGGATTCTCAAAGAATGTTTTTTGCGCTAACTTATTGAAAGGTGGCAATTCCACATATTCGCTGCTTACGGCTTCGTTGGCATAACAAAACCGCAGTACTACACCAACTATGTCCTGCTACCCACTGGCAAACATGTGGCTTTCTAAACAATGATTTAAGTGTTGGGGGTTATTTTGAAGTACAGGTTGTGTGGATGGGTTGCGACGCGGAATCTCAACGTTGACCGCGATTCCCATTGAAGTCAACCTTGGTCTTTCCATCACGAGGACCGTAGCTGATGCAAATAGAAATTAGGTTTTGTCCGCCCGAAAAAAGTGCATTACTGTGACGCGTTCCGATGTTATTACATCTCATCAGATAGTTAGCAGGCATCGAAACCTAGACTATGGAGATGTCAGTTGTGACCGCGACCCCTAGATCACCGGGTCACGACGGACAACAATTGGCACAACTGTCTAATGATGGTCATTTTGAAGTACACGTTGTATGGATGGATTGAGACGCAATCTTAATGTGGACCGCGATTTCCGTTGAAGTAAGTCCCGGTTTTCCATCATGAGGACCGTAGCTGATGCAAACAGAAATTGGGCATTACCCGCCCGAAAACCCTACAAAACTATGACGCGTTTTGATGTTATTACCTCCCGGTTGTCCCGAGTTCCATGCTTGATAACTCTATCTGATGAGATGTAATAACATCGAAACACGTTATAGTTGTGCAGTGTATCAGGGCGGGTAACGCCCAAATTCTATTTGCAATGATTGCTGTTTTGCAAATGTGCAAGACCTAACATGTCCGTCATCCAACTACTCATCCGTTCGCACATACCGATATGTACACAGCTATGGCCATAAGCTAATTGGTAACGCTCTACACCGTAAGTCTCGGGTGAAGCCATTCGGTTCTCCTGAAACCAACAATTGTCGCTATGTGCGATTCCTTTCCTATGTAACTTTTCAAAACACTGACGTACCGTTACCGTTGGCAGTACCTTCGTCTTAGTGTATCTAATAATGATGGTCACCTCTGCGCGTTTGCCTTCATTCCGCAAAAATACTGCGTTTTCATAAGCTCAGGTAAAATTATTCTGAGTAATTAACAACGGTAATGTAGCTATATTCACTGTGATTGCAAGCATGTGGAGCGAAACACAAACTGTCGGCCTCATAATAAACACCGGCCAGTTCATTGTCCGGATTGTCTACTTGCCACGGATTTTCCAGGGCAATTTCTATTCGGATGCGTGATCCAACGTAAGCACCCTAGGGACAGTCGTTGAATATTATATTCCAAAGTTCAAAGTTTAAGGTGTTTATGTCTACTAAAAGTGGTTAGGTTCTGATTCTCTGTGATTCACGTCTCATTACCGAACTGGAAACATACTCAATAATTTGCCACTCTGGCATAGATCTATTTCAACAAAACCGTTCGCTCGGAGACTTCGCGTGAACGCAAAGTACGAATGAGCTTATGCATGCACTTCATCGTTATCCTGTGAGGTACTGGCTCTCTAGGCTTTGTGCTAGTTAATATCGGGCAGCTCGTTGAGGTGGGGACCTTTAATCTACCAAGCGACTTCAAGGAGCTGAATGTAGGTATCAAAAGAGATAGCAGCGGCGTCGCATTATTTGGTGAGCAATACCATGGAAGTAATTTGGTGATATGAATGGCGGACTAGTACCAATACGAAAAGGAATAAGTTGTAGTTCTACGTCTTGCTATGTCACCTTACCAAAATCCAATTGAGGTGACAAGCGTAACGTAGGTCAGGAAGAGTGAACATCTCAAGTGGGCAACGCATAAAGCAATCGCGAAATACAACCGACTTTTGTAAGCCCAATAAAACATAGGTTACATGTGGCTCATCCAAAGTGGGCAGGTGAAAAATGACAGCATCGCACAGTCAGTAGTTAATCATTATAGAGTGAACCTGTAAAAAAAGCGACTTACATTAGTAATGGAATTAAGATAACACAAAGATTCTGACGGAGCATGAGTGTGCAACTATGCAAGCTTCCACAGAAATGTTGCCCTTGAATCAACTGATTTCTTAAGCTCAGCTAAATTAATGTTGGCGGATGAAGAACGGGAATTACAGCTCTAATCATTTAAAGGAATAACATGTGAAACAGAACATGAAACATCAACATCAGCATGTTAATCGCTAGTCAATTAGTTGCCGAGACTGTTCACATTCCACGGATGTTCCGAAGCGATTTATATTTGGATGCATTGTCTAACATGTACATATACACCGGATGGCGATTTTCCGCTACAGCATGGAAGCTTTGCATTTGGATACTGTAACAGGCGAAGTGTTTGGTAGCTTTGATAATGGTAAGGTATAGTAAGATAATTTAAGGTAATTAAGTGTAGCTTAACTGCAGTGAAGAAGCTTGGTGAATGCAACATCAAACCTCAGCTTAGGGGTACTCGGTTGTGGGCATCTGTGTTAGGATTACCCGTGGGGCAGCTACAGAGCGCTTGCGTTTTTGCAAAAGCTATGCTTTGTCGTCTTAGCACTGCAACGTCCGATGAATTAGTGTAGTTCCAGTGCAAATATCCTCACATTCGATGTTGCGAGTGAGCGGGAATTCCGTGCTGACTCACCTTGCTCCATAATGTTTGGCCGATTTAATTTACACCATCTCTTATCACTTGCGTACCACCAAGGGCCAAATGTAATTCTGTGGTACTCGGTCTCACATTTGCCCTGTTCGACATAGCCCCATCGTTAGTTCCTTGGTGACGGGCCAGACCGGCCTGGTTGAGGTCCACACAGCCTCACATTATACATCTCTAAGTGGGAGTAGCCAAAGGATTGTAGTCCGCCAGTAGCTGATGCAAGCATGCTACAAGTTTAATTGCCCAATGCGCTAGCTCTCTTTCTTGTAGTAGGGTAACGATAAGATTGATGAGATCACACCAGGTGCGGCGACCCTTTGCGATTTCTTCCAAAACTCTTAGGGTAATACTTACCTGAGGGAAACTAATCCTGATGTTGTCTCAGCGGCGCAACTTTGGTCTGCCTTCATTCCGGCGACCTGGGTTCAGTTACCCATACAGCAATTGCTTTGGGAGCCCGTAGCATCCATTCGGTGCATACGCCTAATCCACCGGAGATGTCCCAGCAGTAGAATGCTAGCAAACACGTACACTTTGCTCCGGCGGATCACAACAGTCTCCGGCCCATTGTCCCACCAGTGGAGGTGCATAATCTGACGAGGGCACCGTTGATGGAATTGCTCCTGAAACCAAATAATTTATGTCCAATGTCCATGTTTCTGCTTCAATGGTAGGCACAGAGAGAAACATGGATTTTTACACCACCCGCTTGGTTCTGTCAGCGAAATGATCATTCTTTCACACGCGGTATTCTAGTTTCCAAAGTCGCACTTCCTTTCGCCACACGAGAGCGCAGTTAATCGGTGAGCGGTAGGTTAGTTGACATTGAGCTCCCGAGATAGCAGAATGCTGCCCTGTTCTATAGTACTTCATCAGCAACCCGTACTTCTGGCCTGAACATGGGCTCCACCCCCGGTGACGGCTAAAATAATCTTTTAGTCAAGCCCGTGTTTATGCTGAGTCCAAAGTTGGTCGTTATGGAAGCTAATGAAGTCGGCATTTATTTCAGTTATTCTTCTTTATGTGCAAACAACACGCAATAGTTAGCAAACAGTATCATAATGATGGTTCCCTCATGCCCTAGGCTACTTGTTCCAAAGCGTCGGACGTATAGCAAACCCCATCTATGCGGTGCTCCAGATGTAACATATTCACACGTGTTGGATGCGCACGACGTCACAGCCGTCAGATAGATATTGAACATTGTAGGGGCTAAGAGGCATCCTAGCTTCACAGCGGCAATAATAGCAAGGTCATCTAAACTATGTCCAATCAGGTGCACCCATACTCGTTTCCCAATAAGCCGGTAATCAATCAGAAGAATAAACATTGCAGAGCAACCGAAGTTTGAGAGAATCAGCCACAAATCCACATGGTTTACTGTACCGAACGCTTTGGGAAAGTCGACGAAGATAGGATACAACGGTTCTTTTCGTTCACGACATTTTTCCTGTTGTTTCTGTGTTTCGTATGCCATAACGATAAGGCTTCTGCCTAGCGTAATCCACTTTGCTCCTAAGCTACGTTTGGTTCCAGTATAGTGTCACAAGGCGATTGAGTAGGATGAGCGCAAAGTTCTTTTCCAAGCAGCTAACTAAGTCGATGCCCGGATAATTGTTGGAGTATTGTTTGGTAATCTTTCCCTAGTGCAGTGGAAGCATAATAACATCCTTTAATAATGAGGACACTTGTTCTTCCATCCAGGCGGCTTCCACCAAACGATGGAGTGGGCGCATCATAGCTGGTCCTCCGTTCTTCAGTTTTTCCCGGGGGTATACCATCAGCCCCTGCGGATTTCCCAATCCGTATTTGGGAAAGCGCTCTCTGCGTTCCGTACATCCCCGGTGTGTTATTAATTTCGGAAAGTACCCAGCAGATTTGCAGCAATTACATTGTGTCCCATTCAACCTAAAAGTGATTGTTCAGGAGGGCGTCAAAGTGTCTGTGCCAACTCTGCACGATGTCCCCAGATTGGGTGTAAACGGCGCCAACCTAAATACCTTCAGGGTCATTAGTCGCTGCACGGTGGGCCAGTACACTACATTCAAGGAGTTTTAGTACTCTTTTGTTTAAGGTGTTTAGCGTAGGACTCCACCTGCGAAACTTTCATTGTCCACCACGTATTTTGCAGCTGACTCAGCTCTTCAGCTACCAGCAGCTGCCTTTGAAGGTGGCGAAAATTATTGCTCTTCATCGCGTTGTTAGGATTAATTACGGATGAAATGGATGCCAGGTTTTCTACTCGTAGTAATGCCCAATCTTCATATTGTATTCGTCGAACCAGCAGGTCTGCTAACAATCCGTACACCCTATCGTCTCCTCCGTATCCATAGTCACCTCTTTCTTCAAGTGGTCCCATATGAAGCTGACGGAAGCCGAGAAGTCGTCTTCACCGTGGTGGGTCGTTATGGTTTCCTCCAGGGCTTGTCTTTCTACACTAGAAATGGCGTTGACGTTGTATTTCCTCTTATTAGTACTCGATGTGAAGCACGACGATTAGTAAACATTTATATAGAACTTTTTGAACACTAGCTTATGATCGGTCCCACATTACGCTCCACGCACTACCCGTGCTATGCGCACTTTACACATGTCCCGTTGACGTACCATGACGTAGTCCAGCAACTCAGCGTAACCACTCCGTGGATGGGTCCATGTAGCAATATCACTAGTACACAGAGCGAACTGAGTGTTCGGGATCGTCAAACTAGGTGTGGCACACAATGGAAGCAAACGCTTTCCGTTTTCATTGACTACCCCAATACCTTGCGGCCCAATCACCTTAGCCCACACTGTGTCATCACGCCATACACGTGCACTGAGGTCACCTAGCAGGAATAGTCAGTCCATTATTTGCACAGACTTAAAAACAGTGGCCAGTTGTGAGAAGGAGTGGTCTTTCATGGCATCCGGATAACTCATGGTTGGACCATACGTGCTAATAAATGTTGCGAAATTATAAGCTCTGAGTCATACGTAAAGCGTCATCAATATTGGACTTCTACTAATCGGCTCCCCCGTCAAGCTGCTATTCAGGTGGTCAGCAATAGCAAATCCTACGCCTTGTTTATCTGGTGCTGCGTTCGGTTTTCCAATCAAGTTGAAAGTGTACCGAGGACCATCTTGTCGCAAGTTGCCTTGATCAGGCCGTCGTGTGTCACTCAGCGCTGAGATATCAATATTATAGCGCGCAAGCTCCATGGCGACTAATGCGTTCCTTCCCGTAGGTTGATGATTATTGTCCCGATCGTGCAGGGGGCTTACGTTTCAGCACCCAAACTTGAGTGTCTGATGTTCTGTCGTGCTGGCCTGTTTACCTATTAATTTCGATGGTGGAGATATGGGTGGATTTGTCTCGTTTGTGGATTGGGTTACAAAATTAGTTGCGGCGAGATGCGGATATGGACGGAGGTATTTGGCGTACTAAAATACCCTGGAAGAAGCAGGTGATATTTATGGTTAAATGTCGCTTAGGCATTTCATAGTGTGTGAGAGGGAATGTGACACGGAAACCAATCTTGCCCATGAAATGCATCGGCCCGTGCTGCCATTTATTGCATTGGACTGTGCATACTCAGTAGCAGTAAAACGATGGCGAAGGTAGGATTATAAGAAATCCAGGAATTGATCACAAGGACTACAAAGAAAAAATGACGCACAATAAAATGCAATGCGTCGACATGCAAGAACTTATGCGAATACATGTAAAATGTATGCAATTAAGTGTCAGCAAGCCGCGTTGGTCCACGCAGGGTGCAAGCAGAAATGACCTCACAGTGGAGAAGTTATGAACTATATAAGGCTAATGGCATTCAAAACATCGCAACGTCACATAGAACAAAAGTAATAACACAGAGCAACGGTGATCACTTATCGCTGGGGGGTGTGCTGTAAATGCTCCCTTCTCTACTAACTGCAGGCTATCCGTGTCGTAAGGTACGCCAGAGCCGGTTCGATCCTCTCTTGCCCTAGAGGTAAGCAAGCATTCACGTATATGTGTAACCATTAGACGATCATTATTTTGTGACCATGTATGGTCCCTTTGTTTGCCCCTTCTGTGTGCTAGCATATTTGACCAGAAAGTGTACCTATGTGCAGGCATTTCGACTCAAGGTTACAATTTGTTGCCGCTGCCATGAATCAAAATTGATGAGTTGTCTAGGCCTTAGTGAGCATTGGAGGCGCACCTGGACTATCTACGCTGACATCACATTTCAATAATTCACAGTGTCACACGAGATAAAATGTAATATGATGCATCTGTCAAGTGGAAAGGCATGGGTACACGAATGGATGTTAGCGCTACTAGTAATTTGGGCGATCCCCGGTTATACATCGAGCCATTAGATAATGGTGTCACGCGTATGAATTGCAATCCATCTGTCAAAGCCTTGTTTCTACAATTTTGGGAAACCGCACGTACAAATACAAGCAACCCAGGAAAATATCGGGGGTTAGTTAACGTTTTGACGGAAATATAAATGGCAGCTTTAGGTTTAGTGCAAACGGTGGACAACAAAAATAGATTGGGACAGATAGAGGAATAGGGAAGCAAATGTACTCACTGCGGTTCTCAGGTGGAATGATTCACAAACAATCTTTCACTGTTGACGTCTTTTACACGAGCACAGCGATAATACATCAATTAAGCTCCACTGCTTCCAGTCAAATATTCGGCTTTCGAAAAAGTATTAAAAACGTTTTAGTAACATCCCTAGAAGTAGCTTGGTTATCATGCAATTACGGCGGTATACTATAATATGGCGATAAGCTATTTAATAACAATTTGTGTTCACATGTCAAGGTTGCAGTCATTCGGCGCTACAAAATCAATAGTTTCTGTGCGCTAATTTATTTTTTGGATAAAGTATGCTACTTCCAATTCAATCCAGATGTTTGGCCAGTACTACTTCAAATTTTAGCAGGCGCACTTGCCCTTTCAACTTGAACCGCCATAGTAACTGTCTTTACGTAACCGTAACTAAGTTAGGTATATAACAGATCTCATAGTTAACATGTGGAGTAGAATATGAAGTAGCAGCATCCTAAAGTTAGTTTTAAGTTATTTACTAGGGTGGTTCAATTTACAAATCTGACACAACATGGACACGCAACAAAAGTTCTGGGGCCTTGAACCCAGAAATTGCAAACTGCATTACAATGCAAGGAAGCTTTGAACAATGGTTGTATTCGAGTGATATAGTTTGAGCAGTACACCCAATTCTTCACTCGAATACAAGAACGAATATAAAATAGAGTAAGAAGCAAACACTTAGTCGCCTGGAGCAAAAACGGTCCTCCAATAGAATCAACAAATATAATCCGGTGCAGGATAATCGGTACATATCAGTCAGCCCTCCTAGTCGTTCTGGTTGGCGGCATCCGGTTTCGGATTTGCCTGTCACTGTGGCCAGACACAGCACGCCTGCGCCTACAGATGGACTATGGGTGGCTTGCGCTGCACCACCCACAGCTCCATCCACAAATTCCACATCCAGTGTAAAACCGTAAGAATAAGACCCGGAGGCATGTGGATGGGAGCCAAGTTTCATCAACGGAACCGGTCCACACTCCGCCGCAGACTAACAAAACCACGCAGTATTTGGGGAATCAATCGCACACAAGGTGGTGGCTGAACCGTAATCCGCTCCACACTGAGTGCATAGAACTAATATTTGAACCTAGCTTGACCACAAGGACGGTGCACCCCGTCTCCTCCATCAACGACCAACTGTCTCCTGTAGGCAGTATGAACGAAATAGTCGGTAATAGACAGGTAGGCACCTTGTCAACATGCACATCAAGCGAAGTCACACCGGGGATATCAAACAACAGCC
>CALYDF020007052.1:0-12846 GCA_944474145.2 Dicrocoelium dendriticum | reverse complement strand
GATCAATGGATAGGTAACTCGTCACTTTAAGCGTCTACCCATGTAACTGCACTGCTGCATAACGATAGTTTGAAGTGGGACTGGGATGTGTAAACACAAAAGAGTACAGAGAGAGGAGTTATGACTCACATACTCCGCGCGAAATTCAAAAACAGAAATTGTAACGAAATCGAAACCGCCATGGGTCGTTTTAAAGACTACTTAAATGATCTCTTTCTTTTCTCTTTCATTTGCAGATTCTCGAGAAACCGCAGACATATGAAAACGTGCGAATTCACTTTCCCGACCCAAAAACTCTGACATTCCCTTTTTTGTTTTGATTGTCTTATCAAGGTCCTGTACACTCCTCTGTTTTTTCCTGTTGTGGATAAACGTGCTTCCTCCGTGTCTGCTCGTTTTGCCCGTGTCACGCTTGCGTATTGCGATTCTGTGAGTGCCCGGTTGCTGTGTGTGCTTCTCGCGTCGTGTGTCCGCTGTGATTGACCGTGCTGCTTTCTACCGCCGTTGATTCGTTCCGTGCCCGTTTTCCAGCTCCCGCCGGTACCCCATTCCAGGAACCCGTTACAAAATGGCAGCGCCCACTTGTGTGCCGCTTCCGTTGACCGATGTGATACGTTAATCCACTCCTTACATTCAAGCCATTCAAGTGGAAATCATATCATGATCCTCACCGCCACATTGCGGAGAGAGTTGCTAAGCACATAGTTTAGTTCGTGTTATTTCCTCCTCCGAGTGAAACGGATCAACTCAAGTAATGCAAGGGGCACTGTGTCATCAAGGTGTTTATTGAAAAGCGTTAATGTGAGGATAAGGATAACGTGAGTTGGAAGGGATTTCCATGTTCGGGACTCTCGGAGGGAGAAAGCGTTTTGTGGCAATCAAATGCATTGTAGTACGTGGCCATTTTGAGCTGATGGTCTTTCAGTTTGGTATTTCGGCTCAACTGCAATAGATTGCGAGAAGGGTAAATTGTGTTTGTCAGCATTAAGTAAACCAGTTTGTGCTGGTAGGAGAGATGAACCAAACCCCTGACGAGTTTGGGCCCACTACGTTGGGCAGCTTCTAGTGCATCTACGTCATGCTTGCGCCCCGGACACCAGGCCTGGATCACGTATACCACGTGAGGTCTCGCGTAGGCGTTCAGCTTTTGCGGAATGATTGATGGCTCGAAATTTTAGAAAGCCCTCCGTAAGAGTTTAGGATGTTACCTGGCACTTTTCAATGCCTTTTCAGCCTGTCTCGAGCAGACAAGATCATCCTGCACGATCATTCCAAAGTCGCGTTTCTGGGAAGCACGTTGCAAACGCTGGGCCCCGAGTCAACATTCCTAACTACACTGATGGCGTATGCTCAGAACTTTGCATTTCGCCAAGTTAAACTAGAGCCGGTTTTCAGTTGACCAAGTATAGCCCCTTTTGTGATCGCTCTGCACGGCCGTGTAAGCGTCCGCTGTCTGGATGTCATGCCAGATTTTGACATCGTCTGCAAATAGCAAGAACTTCGACTGCAGTACATTAGCGAGGTCGTTACTAAACACTTGGAGTAAACGTGACCGCCAGTACAAATCCTTGGGACACACCACACTGGACGTCAATTTGGTCAGAATTAGAGCTGCGCACTCTCACATTCAGCGGCTTTGAATGAACAAAATGCATATCCAACCCAGCAAAGAGTTATGGATTTCATAGTTGCGAAGCTCGTGAAGGAGAATTCGATGGTCCATGTGATCGAAGGCTTTGGAGAAATCCAGGTGGATGATGAATCCTTCTAGAACATCAACTGACTTTGTCCAGTTTGCTCAATCTAGCAAGAGGTTTGTAGTGCAAGACCGGTTTCGGCGGAATCCGTTTTGTTGTGACACTGTGACGTTGCCCTCAAGGGATTCTAGAAGCGCTTCTGCGTTTATACCTTCTATAACTTTGGATAACACTGGGAGGAAAGTGATTGGACGATAGATCGTGGGCTCTGCACGATTCCCATTCTTGTAAGTTGGAGTGACTATTCCGTGTTTCCACATTGTGGGAACCTGCCTTTCATCAAGACAACGTTGAAAGAATCAAGCTAATAGTTCAGCAACCGTCATAGCGGCTGTCGTCAATGCCTTCGGTCCCATGTCATCTACGCCAAGAAAGCTGTGTACACGCATGGACAATAGTTCATCATATTGACTGCCGTGAACGAAGCGTGATTCAAACCCGGTGCTGGTGGGAGCTGTGAAAAAAACGACTGAGATGATGATTCAGTCTGGAAAGTGCGGATGGAATGTTGGCGAAGCGGGTTGGCCGCCTACTGCGTAGTTTGCACCAGGTCATACGTCGTACGTAAAACCGGGATCCCGCGCTGCACTCTTCGGAGATTGTTGACGTGTCTGTATAGCAATTTAGGATTTGTACTGAATTGCTCCGCTATGTTCTGTTGGTGTCGGAGTTTGTCTTCGCTGATCAACTTGACATAGTGGTTGAGTTGTGTAAAAATCTTAGGCCTGATTACTCGGACGGGCTTTGTAAACGGGCCAGGCTGTATCTCTTAGAACAGGGGTATCCAACTTTTACGAAAGCAGGGCCACTATTTGTGAGCTAAAAATCGGTTTGGCCATATTCAGTCTGAAATTGAAATAATAAGCAAAATTGGTATATCTTATAAATTTCTTATTACAAGCTGTTACCTGAATGGGAAACCTGAGATTTGGAGATATTTGGTAATTTTTGTTTTAATTAAGAGCCTTAAGTAAGAGTGCCTGATCGATATTTTTAGTTGGCTAAAAATAAACCATACTACGTCATTGATTTGTGCTAGTAACTGACGACATCAAATTAGGTAATCGTAACCTCCCTACTTTTGTAATCTACATAATTTTATCTGTACGAAAAATACAAGCTTGCATTTATTTCAAGAGTAAGCCGCGGGCCAGTTATACTGTTAACGCGGGTCGCATTTGGCCCGCGGACCGGACTTCGGACATCCCTGCCTTAAAGCCATGCATTTTCTACTGCGTTTTCTGAGGAAGGACATCATTTGCTTCAAGCGAAAGACCTTGCATTCAGAAGCTTTTTGTCATTAGCCCGGTGCATTGGGTGATAAACACTTTCCAGGAGACATCGGGCGGCTGCTTGGCCAGGTTGTACAGGATATCGTAATGGGTGACGACATAGGTTCCGTCGTTCTGCTCACTGATGTACTCCGCGTAGTAGATATAATGAAAGAGCAACATCGCATGATCGCTACGGCCAAGTGCTGCATCTATGGTCACGGTATCGACCATTAGTTCCTCATTAGTTAGCACAAGGCCCAAAACATATGGTGCGTCACCTGTTACCAATCGCGTGGGACAGGTGACATGGCTGTACAGAGGTACATCGGCGATTAACTCTTGCAAGTCAGCCTTGAATGGTTCGCTGTGGGACGCTTGAACTTCATTTGCGTGAAGGTTGAAGTCACCAATATAAGGACTGGACAGTGTGGTCGCATCAGGACTTGCTTCATCGCCGAATCTAAGTGGTGATCAATTTCCAATGTGGGCATCCGAGGGCTGTAAACTATTGCTAATAAACACACATCACCACATCTTAGGTGCATACGATACCAATGAGAATCGACAGCTGCGTTGCTGGATCGTCTATGATAACAACATGCAGATCAGATCGGTAATACAGGAGCACTCCGCCTCCAATGCTAGGTCGATCGTTTCATGGGGAAGTCATACCGGATAGAGCAATATCTGCATCGGTGATGTCTGTGTTCAGCCATGTTTCGCTAAGTATAACAATATCCCTAGGCGTGGAGACTTGACGAATACGAAATTCGGTTAGTTGGTTATCTTGTGCATTTGTATACGAGCAAAGGAGGACATCGGCGGTTAGAAGTGTGTTTTTATAGGCTGATTTCTGGTGAGGGCCTATGCCGACCCTTGTGGGATCGGCTGTCGGTCACTGTCTGTAGGACGACTGACGCAGGCTCTTGAGCCATTTCGGGTTGTTGTGTAGAACACTCAGTGTCAGTAATAGGATGACCGCTCTGTCATCCTTTAGCTGTCGGTGTGTTTTGGCACTGCCCCTGGTTAATAGTGATGCAAGGAATAAGTGAAATCAACCGGGTGATTTATTTGAAGAGTACGGCTGCTCAAATGAGTGATATACAACACTCGTCAGCGATGTTCGTCTCCTTAAGCCGATTGTGCGTGTAACCAAACCCACACCCAGGCTCCCAGGAGATTGGTGGCTTCGGTATCAGGTTTTACCTTCTATTGGTGTTCCATAAAACTCCAGCTAACATACGTTCGCATAGAGACTACAGGCAACTTCCGCTTAGTCATCAATAATTCCATAGGCACGCTGCGCATCCGGCGCTGACCAGAATGAACAAAACCCGAAGACATTCTGGTTGCTTCGGTAGCAAATTCCTATACAACTAACATCTTATCACATCTTGGGTAAGTGATCAGCGTGACAATAGCCTATTACCAAATGACATCCATGCATCCAATGAATCTATGGCAAGCGCGCCATTCGCACTTACCTGCATGCCTCACATACACAGGGAACTGATTCGATGACGACTCGTTCCCCCAAGAGATCGTTATTTCTGTATAGATGGTTTATAAAGTAGTTGGTACCGTGTACCTCAGTAGCAAGTTTCCATCCTTTGCAGAGGTATACCACGGTTACAATCGCTAAATGTGTGATGGACTGTCAGTATTTCCACTGACTAGATCGCACTGGAAACTATACTTGAGGACATTCGCCTAAAGACCCCCACGGATTACTGTGTAGCCCACCAGTAGTAACGAGACGTGATCTATGTCAACACAGCTGACCATATAAGGTTATACCAAGCATACACAGCAGGCTACATTCAGAGTTGCACGACGGTGGCTACGTGTCAGCATTTCGACCCGGTTCAGCAAGGACTTGAGTTCTTTTGAATCAACTAACAGCCAAACCAGCGATTTCGGAGTAGTTTGCAGAGGCAGCTTGACGCCCTCATATATGGCTCAAATATTGGCTTTCTGACGTCAGCGCTGTTAAATAATATAAGACGGCGTCGAACTTTTGACGTAATTGAGTGGAAAGGTGACGGTTTAGGAGCAGAAGCAAGGCAAATCATAGTAAAGTGGAAAAGTTTGCAATTAATTTTGTCTGACACGATTCACGTCACCACAAGATGTCTAGCTAAGATATTTGGTCGCTTCCTCTATAGATTTTAGATTCCCCTTCATAGTTCGGGCCTGACAGCCAATTTGCATGTAAATAGTTTCCAATACATGAGAGTCTGGTGCGCTTCGTATTGACCATCCGCAAAATAGCGTCTATTCCCTCAGCTGATTGTCCGAGTTGGCGCATGCACAAGTGTGCTAGTCCAACTCGACAAAGAAATGAAGTTCATGACAAGCTCGTAATTATTTACAAAAGCTGGTAAAATCCAATCATCGTCAAACCGGACCACCAAGTGCTGTTTATGATAAGGCGATGATGTAGCGTAGGACAAAGAAACTCGAACTCTGCTGCAGTGTTTTGAGTGAGCCTGTGGCCAAAAACAAGAGGAAGTATCAGGTTGAACTTAAATGATGCCTGTGCCTTGAAGGGTGCTTCAGTATACGCACTAGACCGAGGCTGTATGTTAACATCTAGTGGGGAATTGAATTTGTGGTGTAAGTTCGGCCTCCCTCCTGCTCCTTGAACAGCTTGTTCGGAGCTCCGGATTCATTTTCTGTTTGTATTCATGATGTCGGCAAACGTTGGGCACCGTTACGGGACGTTGGGTCTTATACTTGCTTCCACCGTGGTGCTCGGTTAGTTTAAAATGCGGTCACGGAGGCCATGTAATTGATACCGGCCCATACGCACACAAACACACATGACCGTACACGGACAAGCCGCCTCGGTCAAATTGTTTTAGTAGGTTTTCAGCTGAAAAACAACGAGGCTTTGGTGAACTTTGGAATGTGGTAGTATTCGAAATTCACAGTGTTTTGCGCAGACACATTGTGGTGAACACTAATCACCCTGACAAATCGCCGCGAACTTCGCCCGCTTTCTCTCTATTTTAATCCCAACCAGGTTGACAGCTATGCGGGCAAGCATGCAACGTTCGACGCTGACGTTCGAGAGGAGTGGAGATGATTCCAACGTCCGTCTGAATAATTCACCCGGTTCCCAGTCCGAGTCGAATCGATTCCAGCCTAAGCATCTGTGATGCTTCCCATTAACCACTCCAGTGCAACTGAAAATAGGTATAGAATTGGCTGTAAAAATAACTATAAAAGTCCAGCACTCCACTCGCTTATAGCTTTATACTTTCACTGCTTGAACTTTGCGGACTAATGGATTCTAGGCTGTCACTGTTGAAGAAGCCATCGTTTCTCACACTTTCTGAAAAATCATGCCATTATTTTCACGAAGAAAGGTTGGAGATACAGAAAACAGAGCAGTGCGTAGGAGCGCGCACTCGATCTATAAGGTGAAAATGCTCGCAAATTTGTTGACCACAGTCCGAAAATGAGTGATGCTTCACTATCTCTTTGTAGTGATGCAAACGTAGATTGCACTTGAGACAAAATACATGGGTTCTTAGTTTTCTCGGCGTCATGTACACGGTAAAGCAATACTGTGCTTAGTGAGGGAATGTTTCAATGAGGCTGGAGGCCTACTTTCGTCGTTGCTCAAACTGTATTCCTCCCGATTTCCCAACATTCCGCATCATCCGCGAAGTAAAGCGACACATTTAAGGCGTGCGTGAGCCAGACGTTAATCATGAGGACACCCTCACTTGAGCTAAGCGATACATGGTGATCGTGAACTGCTGAGAATCCTCGCGACCCACATAGTCTGATGCAAACACTACGCAAGCGCAGGTTGCTCACAGGAGATAAAATAGTGCTTTGTAACAGAATAGTCCAAAATTGTCCCCATAGCAATAACGGATTCTCTAAGACCGTCAGAATGCTAATTGACATCATCCCAAGTGTTGCTATTGCTCCTGCCATTATTATGTTAAGTATTATTATGACAGTCATTTTTCTGCCACATGAGTGTAAATAAATACGTAAGTATATTGTGCTTGACAGCGCAAAAGAATGTTCCAGTATCGCAACAGATCAAGCGGTATTTATTTATAGCTCCGATGGATAAGTGAACATTAACAGTTAAGATATTTTACCACAGATGTCATCCAAGCTAAGATTGTAGCGAGATCCGTTCAGCGCCTTGCTCCGATATGTTCCTTCTTGTATGGTTACTGTCTCCTGAAGGGACAGCCGACACCATCCTCCGGTAGGCCACTTTTGAGCAATGCACTTTTTCTTACCTAGGGTAAACATCGCAACCGTGGAGTCAACGACCAGCTTATGGTAGAGCAGTGGCGAGGCAACTGATTTGCCGCCCGGGCCGGTAGTAAGATTTTCGTCTCCACGCATGAGAGTTGTAAATCCGTACACCCCTAATTGCGGGCAAACTTTAAAAAGTTCGTTTTATAGAACAACAATCAAAGAACTAATTTTAGTGTTGCTATAAGTGCAGGCTTTTTATTGTTACAACACTCGTGTACAAAATTTGCAAACACAATTTTCATGCTTTACTTACAGCAAAATTATCGAGAGAATCATCAAAATATAGCCCGTCAGCAAGTTCTCTCTCTACGGAGAGTACTGCCAAGTCCGTGAGCCTCACATTATTTATTACTGATGGTAGCTACTTCGTTACAAGCTTCAGTTCGGGGGAAAACGTGTTCATAGCTGGCAGTGCCTATATCTCGAGTAAGAAAGATGCGCAGGAAAATCATCATATCCACTGCGGATTCCCCAAAGCGATATTTATCTCTGAAACTCGAACTTTCAAAGAGTCCGTCGATTTTGTCATCTCATGAAAGTTTCATACAATACTACAATCTCTTTTCGGCAAACGATTTCACTTTTTCTCTATCCGCCTCAACTTCGCTAAGCGGATAAGCATTGTTACCATGGAGCAGATTTGACGGTGTAAGAAAGGCGTGTTTGTTTTCAATGCCACGAATTTCCTGAACGCTACGACATATTTCATCAGGCAATCTGTCTATGACAGATAGCATTTCCTGTTGCAATTCAGCATGAAATTCTATCAACACACCAAACAAGTATTCACCATCCGTTCATTCCTCCCGGAGGCTTCTACGCCTAATGCTTATCCCCAATTCGGAGCAGGTTGTCTAGAGTCATCCATGGTGCTGTCCACCATCTTTGCTCTTTTCCGAAGACCGCAGATTCCTCGAACTTGTGTTTGAAGTACACGCCATTGGGTTGGATTGTAACAAGCAATCTCTATTCAGACCTCGGTTCGGTTTGAAGTAGACCTCGGTCATTCCGATCACAAGAACTGTATGCAAAGTGGAGATATTTCATTCTTGCTCCTTTCAACAATGACACCCCATGACCGGCTTCGTCCTCTTTTGGACTCTTAACCTTGTGAGTTTGACAGAACTTTTTCAAAGTTCCAGCCCCTTTTTGTTTGACGATATTTCTGCGCAACATTGATTTCTGAGTGAAAGACTGTCCAGAGGCTCATGAACGAACTTAACGGAAGCGAGATTACCGAGATGTGAATTAAAAATGCATTTGATCTTGTGGTTGCGTTTTCTCCTAGTTCTTTGGGGTGTTCCAGAGCAGTGATGGTTTCCAACTATTTATTCACCAAAACACTTACAGCGCCTGCTCGGCTACTCCATGTAGTTTCCGCAGCCCACTTGATACTTAGACCGGTTAATTGAATCAAGATGTTCCGGTGATATGTATATGTGGAAAAGACCGAAAATAACCGTACTATTGCACCCAAAATGTAACAGCGTGAACCGTCGCAGTACCTGCATGTATACAAACCAGATGCATGGAATGCTTTGTGCTTGGCACAAAGCTAGCTTTTGGATTGACGTCGCAGATGCTTCTCTGGATAGCTTATTGGTTACCCGCGATAACAGCAGCAGTACCAAATACTTGGCCACGATAGTCACTGAATGGAAATTCATCCTTCGCCAGTGCTTTTGATGTTGGTCTCAATGAAGCGGAGAAATGATTCTTCAGCCTACATTTTCATTTGTGAAATACAGCGGGAGTACTATGAAAAATTAAGTAAAAATACCTGCTTTCCTTGATCTCATGTATACATTTATTTCTCATCTGCTTTCATAAAAGACTCATAAATGCATTTTGAACGTCTGGAAATAAATCAGTGCTGACTTTCTTTCCCAGCTGTACTTTCACCAAATGATCACGAAAAAATAGGGTCATAACGGACCAATAAACGCACTACTTTTAAAAAATCCTCTCTTACCTTCCTGACCTCTGTTATCATTCTGCATCTCTTCTCTGGGACTACGCGTTGCCAAGTCCTGCTTGGCGAGAGACCTGACGATATCCAGTAGTTTAGCTGGAATTTCACGCCACTTCAGTTTGCATCTCCACTCTGTCAATTGCCTATTCTTCAAATAGCCGGATCACTAGCTACTTCCATTTGAGAGATACCGGAGCGTACGATCTACTAAATTCGTGTGTATATATTTTGAAATTATCTTCCACCAGTTTCCTGAAACCGTCCTCAGTCAAAAAACTGGACTATCCCGTTGAAAACCCTTTGTAAGAGAAACCAAACTGGGCCTCTGGAAGGAGACTACACCATGTTGGCAATTCTTGCTCTCCGTTTTACAAATCCTGAAGGATCCATTTCGTTTTTAACTTCCTTGATTCACCTTTTGTATTCGTTCCACTTCTTCCTTGCATTCGTGATCGATGTACTACACAACAGTAACCCGCAGCCGAACAAGCATAGTGCGCATTTCATGGCCAATCTAAACAGGCCACCGACCGACATCCGTAACATCGTCTGATATACTTGGTAAAGTGCCGGGTAGTGGTTGCTTCCTGCATTCTTCAAATCTACCTACGTTGTATCGCCGCCGACTGTTCGCACCCCACGACCGCAATGAGAACACGGAAGACGAGCCAAGACAGAATGCTATGCACGAGACATCTGCTTCACTTAAATAGGGCACAGTAGTATTTGAAGAAAAGCTACTAAAACATGTTGAAGGTAACCAATAACAATAGGAGAAACCGAACAACAGGCAAGTGAGAAGTGATAAATGAAAGAACCAAGCATGTGAGTTCGATGGAACAGTATTAGCAGAAATAGGTCTCTGAG
Source organism: Dicrocoelium dendriticum (assembly GCA_944474145.2). Taxonomy (NCBI): domain Eukaryota; kingdom Metazoa; phylum Platyhelminthes; class Trematoda; order Plagiorchiida; family Dicrocoeliidae; genus Dicrocoelium; species Dicrocoelium dendriticum. Next base: position 2,683 of record CALYDF020007052.1, on the reverse strand, counting down.
AGAGTATCCTTTACGAACGACGCAAGCCGGCCAAAAAAGCAAGCAAATACTGCGTCTAAACAACCGTCAAGAAACCAGCGGCAAAACTCACTCATAAGACCAGGTGTGATCGCTACGGAATGCCAAGTAAGTAGTACATCGGAATTAAACAGTGGTTCGGTTATCGTAAGTTAGCTGAGGGTCAGAACCTAGCCCTAGCACTTTGCAGTTTTCTCATAATTAGGATAATTATCTTCCTCTGAGGGTGTTTGCGTAAGTGTATGATGCTTCATGTAACTCTCTTAGAATCCAAGCGAAAATATATAAATGTGCTACAAGGTGAACGTTCGATCTAACTGGTAAAAAAGTTTTGTCCATGCAGCCGCAATAAATTCCCTCCTTTGTTGCCCCTTAAACAGTTGGCAACCGTGTTTGCAGTTGGAGTACTGAGTTCAACATAATGCTTGTTGATGACGCTGTATCCCAAGTTCATCGGTAGAAAAGGATATCATTCCGCTACTGAGTAGTTTCCATGACCTACATTTCAATCAACAATATCTCTGCCTCTAGTAGTCACAATCACACTTGTTGTGACTGAGTGATAACCTGGTAGTAAGTGCTCTCGTCCAGCTTGCAAGCCGTCCTTTTTCCAAGTCAGTGCAACCATCGTGTAACATAGTCTTAGACCATTCGTGTTCCATCTTTGCTGGACTTATCTAGTTGGGTCGACCTTTGGTGAACATTTTGTTCACACAAAGAAGTGCATCTTAGTTATCATCCCTCAGGTGTTGTGTCGCCGTGGATACTGTTCTGGCCGAGCCGCTTATCTTCCGTCACGAGCACTACTTGCACGCATTGTTGAGTATGCAATAGACAAACATCCGGAATGTCCCACTACAGATGAGGACATGGAAGACGTAAATATGTGTAAGTTTCGCGTGATCTGCCTGGACTATTACTCATCTCGTCTTCCTTTCGTTTGATTCAGATGAGGGAAGTGCGAGGTAGATTGAAGGCATCCCCTTTAGACCCACAAGGCACTCGGCAGGTGACAACAGGGAAGTATGGCTGAGCGCTGCATTCAACGGCCCTACGCCAGACACCGGAACACCTAAAGCGTATGAATGCCAAGGGTCTCTTGTGTCGCGCATGCCTAGTGTGTACCATGAACAATGATTTATAACGGATAAAATGCAAGTGCTTAACAAGTCCAGTAGAATTGTTGAGGTGCAAACTAGGGAATAAGAATTATGTGCGATCAGTATATACATGCATCGCTTTACATGCGATGCTACAAGATGATCATGTGAAACAATGGTGGGTATTGGGTATTGCCCACCCGAAAACATTGCTCCCCATTAATGATCATGGACTGCAGCTTTTTCTGGCAGATAAGTATCAATATTCAACTGTTGCCACTTCTAATTGTGCTCTTCCGTAACGCTGCTGAGAAATGTGCTGCTTTTAGCTTTACCACGCGTCCGGCAGTGTCTGACGTGTCTTACACAAAAGTTGCAAGTAAATTGATATTGGTTAAACGATTCGGGGTCTATCATTATGACACTTGGTAATAAACAGGACAGTGTCTACAACAAAATGCAGGTAGACAGCAGGGAATGATTTGGCTATTGCACTTGAGTATCTCCGTTCAGTAAATCAAAGGGGACATCTTTGAAAGAGACTGCTAGATAAATAGCGTTTCTCGGTTTCGTCACGGTCGTTCCTCGTCACACAGATCACAAAATCTTTCCGTATGAAAGGACCGTGGTAGCGGTTGTCTTTTAGTGTCCTAAGGATGGAGCACTTTTGCTCCCAAAGATTCTAAACTATGGATTCTGCATCCACAATCATACAGGCAGCGAACCAAGTCTCGTTTGTAATTGAAGCGTACAAATTTCTAAAAATTCATGCATTGGCCTATCCACGTTAACTTTCAGTAAATACTTCTCTGGAGTAAGACCGAGAAAGCCAGTTTGCCTTCGTGTTCAATTTCGTTTGTAAAGTCCGAAAAGGAGTGTGAATTATTGAGCTGATCTAACAGATGGGCAATGTCCGCGTTTTCATCACAATTTATAAAGGTATCATCCACATACCTCTAATAGGAATCAAGTGGCGCGATAATCGAAGGGAGGGGACCGCATTCGAGGTTGACAAGCAAAATGTCAGCAATCAGCGGTCCTAAGTTTGACTTCATTGCAACTTCGTCTGTGTATAATAGCCTCCTTCAAATAAGATTTGCTTAAGCATCATTCTCTCACCATTCAAATGAATTGACAACCGGAAGAAAGCACACAAGCAAATTGTGCACAGTAAATACCCACAGACGTAAATGGTCACACAAAGTATGCCCACAGTGAAAATCTCCAAGCGGAAAATTGTCCACTTAAAGTTTTGGCTGACTCGTCATAACTGAAGATTTTCTATATTTGCGGCGCTACCGAGGTACCTGTTTTAACCTTTGCCTCTCAAATGAGGAATCATACAACGCGAGGCTCACATACTTCTCCACACACCTTGTGGGCGCATTAGGCAATGCTTCACAGTCTCCACTTCATGTATGGAACTACCACGTCACAGCTCTCAAGTGGTAGCCGAAAACTGCTGTGCGGAGGTTTCACTATGTCTTAAATTCCTTATTTCACTGCAGTCATCGCAGCAGCTCTTTTTGTTTGATGGAATACAGGGGGCCGTGGCGTGTCACAGA
>CALYDF020007051.1:0-12837 GCA_944474145.2 Dicrocoelium dendriticum | reverse complement strand
ATGTAGTCCCAGGGTTGTGAGAAGATACACCAAGCCACAAATTCGGTTACGGTCCTTGTGATCGTAATGACCGAGGTCCACATAGGACCGAGGTCGGAATGGAGATTGCAAGTCGCAATGCAACCACGCAGCGAGTACACAAAATGCAACTTAGAACACTTTACCGCTCTGCGAAAGTCTGCTCGCGGAAAAAGGTTCCGTAGTGGTCACGGCGTGAAAATTTAAACACCATACCGCGAGGCCCAACCAAGCTCAGGTTACTCCATGTGATGAGTCCAAAGGAGGACGAAACCGGTCATGGTGTCTTAGGGTTGGACGGAGCAACACCAAACCACAAATTCGTTTACGGTCCTTGTGATCGTAATGACCGAGGTCCAATTAGGGCCGAGGTCTGAACAGAGATTGCGAGTCGCAATGCAACCAAACAGCGAGTACACCAAATGCCGTTGGAACACTTACCGCTGTGCCAATTTTTTTTTCCAAACGTAGGAGTCATAGTGGTGAGGGCGTCAAACGTCGAACGCAACATTTCGATATCCACCCCAGCTCAGTTTATTGCATCTGATGAATCCACAGAAGGACGAAATTTGCCATGGGGTCCCAAGGTTAGTAGCAGCAACACCGAACCACCAATTCGGTTACAGTCCTTAAATTAAAAAATTAAAAAATAGATGAGCTACGAGGGAAAACCGAGGCACAGTGTTTAAGGGCTATCGTCATGATCACTAGGCCATTGAGTGCCGCGAGCAGTATTGGACACAGCAGTTCGAAATACAAGTTTCGGGTTCTATGGAGCACCCGCCGTGTGTCTTGGATTGTGACACGCAATCTCATTAGTGGCGGGGGTTGACTTGGAAGTCAGCCTCTGCCAAAACGGTCACTGGGACCGTCACCGAAGTGGAGGGTTTCGGTGTGGCTCTCTCCTATCCCTGCACTCCACGACCGACGGTTTCGTCTTGGTTTAGACTCATCAGGTAGAGATAGCTGAGCTAGGAGTAAAACCCGAGGCATAGTGCTTGGCGGCTATCGCCATGATCACTAGGCCATTGAGTTCCGCGAGCAGTGTTTGACACAGCGGTTAGAAGTAGATTTTCGGGTATTTTGGAGCACCCGCCGTGTGTCTTGGATTGCGACACGCAATCTCATTAGTGGCGGCGGTTGACTTGGAAGTCAGCCCTTGCCAAAACGGTCACTGGGACCGTCACCGAAGTGGAGGGTTTCGGTGTGGCTCTCTCCTATCCCTGCACTCCACGACCGACGGTTTCGTCTTGGTTTAGACTCATCAGGTAGAGATAGCTGAGCTAGGAGTGGAACCCGAGGCATAGTGCTTCGCGGCTATCGCCATGATCACTAGGAGAAGGGGTTCCGCGAGCACTTTGTGACACAGCTTTTAGAAGTAGATTTTCGGGTATCTTAGAGCCTTCGACGTGTTGCTAGGATCGCGACACGATATTTTTTTAGTGGCGGCGGTTGACTTTGAAGTCAGCCTCTTCCAAAACTGTCACTGAAACCGTCATCGAAGTGCAGGGTTTCGGTGTGGCTCTCTGCTATACCTGCACTCCACGACCGACGGTTTCGTCTTGGTTTAGACTCATCAGGTAGAGATAGGTGAGCTAGAATTGGAATTTGAAACATAGAGCTTGGCGGCTATCGCCAAGCTCACTAGGCCATTGAGTTCCGCGAGCAGTGTTTGACACAGCGGTTAGAAGTAGATTTTTGGGTGTTTTGGAGCACCCGCCGTGTGTCTTGGATTGCGACACGCAATCCCATTAGTGACGGCGTTTCACTTGGAAGTCAGCCTCCTCCAATACGGTCACCGGGACCGTCACCGAAGTGAAGGGTTTCGGTGTGGCTCTCTCCTATCCCTGCACTCCACGACCGACGGTTTCGTCTTGGTTTAGACTCATCAGGTAGAGATAGCTGAGCTAGGAGTGGAACCCGAGGCATAGTGCTTGGCGGCTATCGCCATGATCACTAGGCCATTGAGTTCCGCGAGCAGTGTTTGACACAGCGGTTAGAAGTAGATGTTCGGGTATTTTGGAGCACCCGCCGTGTGTCTTGGATTGCGACACGCAATCTCATTAGTGGCGGCGGTTGACTTGGAAGTCAGCCTTTGCCAAAACGGTCACTGGGACCGTCACCGAAGTGGAGGGTTTCGGTGTGGCTCTCTCCTATCCCTGCACTCCACGACCGACGGTTTCGTCTTGGTTTAGACTCATCAGGTAGAGATAGCTGAGCTAGGAGTGGAACCCGAGGCATAGTGCTTGGCGGCTATCGCCATGATCACTAGGCCATTGAGTTCCGCGAGCAGTGTTTGACACAGCGGTTAGAAGTAGATGTTCGGGTATTTTGGAGCACCCGCCGTGTGTCTTGGATTGCGACACGCAATCTCATTAGTGGCGGCGGTTGACTTGGAAGTCAGCCTTTGCCAAAACGGTCACTGGGACCGTCACCGAAGTGGAGGGTTTCGGTGTGGCTCTCTCCTATCCCTGCACTCCACGACCGACGGTTTCGTCTTGGTTTAGACTCATCAGGTAGAGATAGCTGAGCTAGGAGTGGAACCCGAGGCATAGTGCTTGGCGGCTATCGCCATGATCACTAGGCCATTGAGTTCCGCGAGCAGTGTTTGACACAGCGGTTAGAAGTAGATGTTCGGGTATTTTGGAGCACCCGCCGTGTGTCTTGGATTGCGACACGCAATCTCATTAGTGGCGGCGGTTGACTTGGAAGTCAGCCTTGCCAAAACGGTCACTGGGACCGTCACCGAAGTGGAGGGTTTCGGTGTGGCTCTCTCCTATCCCTGCACTCCACGACCGACGGTTTCGTCTTGGTTTAGACTCATCAGGTAGAGATAGCTGAGCTAGGAGTGGAACCCGAGGCATAGTGCTTGGCGGCTATCGCCATGATCACTAGGCCATTGAGTTCCGCGAGCAGTGTTTGACACAGCGGTTAGAAGTAGATGTTCGGGTATTTTGGAGCACCCGCCGTGTGTCTTGGATTGCGACACGCAATCTCATTAGTGGCGGCGGTTGACTTGGAAGTCAGCCTTTGCCAAAACGGTCACTGGGACCGTCACCGAAGTGGAGGGTTTCGGTGTGGCTCTCTCCTATCCCTGCACTCCACGACCGACGGTTTCGTCTTGGTTTAGACTCATCAGGTAGAGATAGCTGAGCTAGGAGTGGAACCCGAGGCATAGTGCTTGGCGGCTATCGCCATGATCACTAGGCCATTGAGTTCCGCGAGCAGTGTTTGACACAGCGGTTAGAAGTAGATGTTCGGGTATTTTGGAGCACCCGCCGTGTGTCTTGGATTGCGACACGCAATCTCATTAGTGGCGGCGGTTGACTTGGAAGTCAGCCTCTGCCAAAACGGTCACTGGGACCGTCACCGAAGTGGAGGGTTTCGGTGTGGCTCTCTCCTATCCCTGCACTCCACGACCGACGGTTTCGTCTTGGTTTAGACTCATCAGGTAGAGATAGCTGAGCTAGGAGTGGAACCCGAGCCAAAGTGCTTGGCGGCTATCGCCGTGATCATTAGCCGATTTAGTTCCGCAATCATTGTTTGACGCAGCGGTTAGAAGTAGATTTTCGGGTTTTTTGGAGCACATGCCGTGTGTCTTGGATTGCGACACGCAACCTCATTAGTAGCGGCGGTTGTGTTAGAAGTCAGCCAGTACCAAAACGGTCACTGGGACCGTCACCGAAGTGAAGGGTTTGGTTGTGGCTCTCTGCTATACCTGCACTCCACGACCGACGGTTTCGTCTTGGTTTAGACTCATCAGGTAGAGATAGCTGAGCTAGTATTGGAACCAAATGCATAGTGCATGGCTGCTCTCGCCATGATCACAAGGCCATTGAGTTCCGCGAGCAGTGTTTGACACAGCGGTTAAAAGTGGATTTTCGCGTTCTTGGAGTATCAGCCTTTTGTCTTGTATTGCGACACGCAATCTCAGTAGTGGCGGCGGTTGACTTGGAAGTCAGCCACTACCAAAACGGTCACTGGGACCGTCACCAAAGTGGAGGGTTTCGGTGTGGCTATCTCCAATCCCTGCACTCCACGACCGACAGTTTCATCTTGGTTTACGCTCATCGGGTAGAGATAGCTGAGCTAGAATTGGAATTTGATACATAGAGCTTTTCGTATATAACCGTGAACACAAGGCCATTGAATTTTGAGTGCAGTGTTTGACACGGCGGTTAGAAGTAGATTTTCGTTTTGCTTTGAGCACTCGCCGTGTGTCTTATATTGCGACACGCAATCGCATTATTGCCGGCGTTTGAACTGGAAGTCAGCCTCTACCAAAACGGTAACTGGGACCGTCACCGAAGTGGAGGGTTTCAGTGTGGCTCACTCCCATCCCTTCACTTCACGACCGACGGTTTCGTCTTGGTTTAGACTCATCAGGTAGAGATTGCTAAGATGGGAGTGGAACAAAATGCATATCGCTTGGCGGCTATAGCAGTGATCTCTGGGCTATTGAGTTAAGCGAGCATTGATTCACACAGCGGTTAGAAGAAGATTTTCGGGGATTTTTGGAGCACATGCCGTGTGTCTTGGATTGCGACACGCAACCTCATTCGTGGCAGCGATGGACTTGGAATTCAGCCTCTACCAAAACGGTCACTGGGACCGTCAACCAAGTGGATGGTTTTGGTGTGGCACTATCTTATCACTGCACTCCACGACCGACGGTTTCGTCTTGGTTAAGACTCATCAGGTAGAGATAGCTGATCCAGGAGCGGAACGTGAGGCATAGTGCCTGGCTGCTATCTCCATGATCACTAGGCCATTGAGTTCCGCGAGCAGTGTTTGACACAGCGGTTAGAAGTAGATTTTCGGGTTGTTTGGAACACCTGCCGTGTGTCTTTGATTGCGACACCCAATCTCGTTAGCGGCGGCGGTAGTTTGGGAAGTCAGCCTCTACCAAATCGGTCAATAGGACCGCCACCGAAGTGGAGGGTTTTGGTGTGGCTCTATCCTATCACTGCACTCCACGACCGACGGATTCGTCTTGGTTTCGACTCACCAGGTAGAGATAGATTAGCTAGGAGTGGAACCTGAGGCATAGTGCTTGGCGGCTATCGCCATGATCACTAGGCCATTGAGTTCCGCTAACAGTGTTTGACACAGCGGTTAGAATAGATTTTCGGGTTGTTTGGAACACCTGCCGTGTGTCTTGTATTGCGACACGCAATCTCGTTATCGGCGGCGGTAGTTTGGGATGTCAGCCTCTGCCAAATCGGTCACTATGTCCGTCACCGACGTGAAGGGTTTCTGTGTGGCTCTCTCCTATCCCTGCACTCCACGACCGACGGTATCTTCTTGGTTTAGACTCATCAGGTAGAGATAGCTGAGCTAGGAGTGGAACCCGAGGCATAGTGCTTGGCGGCTATCGCCATGATCACTAGGCCATTGAGTTCCGCGAGCAGTGTTTGACACAGCGGTTAGAAGTAGATGTTTGTGGTGGTTTGGAGCACCCGCCGTGTGTCTTGGATTGCGACACGCAATCTCATTAGTGGCGGCGGTTGACTTGGAAGTCAGCCTCTGCCAAAACGGTCACTGGGACCGTCACCGAAGTGGAGGGTTTCGGTGTGGCTCTCTCCTATCCCTGCACTCCACGACCGACGGTTTCGTCTTGGTTTAGACTCATCAGGTAGAGATAGCTGAGCTAGGAGTGGAACCCGAGGCATAGTGCTTGGCGGCTATCGCCATGATCACTAGGCCATTGAGTTCCGCGAGCAGTGTTTGACACAGCGGTTAGAAGTAGATTTTCGGGTATTTTGGAGCACCCGCCGTGTGTCTTGGATTGCGACACGCAATCTCATTAGTGGCGGCGGTTGACTTGGAAGTCAGCCTCTACCATACGGTCCCTGGGACCGTCACCGAAGTAGAGGGTTTCGGTGTGGCTCTATCCTATCCCTGCACACCACGACCGACGGTTTCGTCTTGGTTTAAACTCATCAGGTAGAGATAGCTGAGCTACGATTTGAACCTGAGGCATAGTGCTTGGCGGCTATCGCCATGATCACTAGGCTATTGAGTTCCGCGAGCAGTGTTTGACACAGCGGTTAGAAGTATATTTTCGGTTTGTTTGAAACAACTGCCGTGTGTCTTTGATTGCGACACGCAATCTCGTTAGCAAGGGCGGTAGTTTGGGAAGTCAGCCTCTACCAAATCGGTCACTGGGACCGACACCCAAGTGAAGTGTTTTGGTGTGGCTCTCTCCTATCCCTGCACTCCACGAGCGACGATCTTGAATTGGAATTTAATACATAGAGCTTGGCGACTATCGCCATGATCACTAGGCCATTGAGTTCCGCGATCAGTGTATTAACGCCGAGGTTTATAGTAGATTTTCGGGTATTTTGGTGCACCCGCCCTGTGTCTTGTATTGCGACAAACAAACACATTCGTAGCAGCAGTGGAATTGGAAGCCAGCCTCTACCAAACCGTCACTCGGGCCGTCACCCAAGTGAAGGGTTTTAGGTGTGGCTTTCTCCCGTTCCTGCAATCCACGACAGAAGGTTTCGTCTTCGTTTAGACTCATCAGGTAGAGATAGCTGAGATAGAATTGGCATTTGATACATAGAGCTTGGCGGCTATAGCCGTGATAACTAGGCCATTGAGTTCCGCGAGCGGTGTTTGACACAGCGGTTAGAAGTAGATTTTCGGGTATTTTGGAGCACCCGCCGTGTGTCTTGGATTGCGACACGCAATCTCATTAGTGGCGGCGGTTGACTTGGTAGTGAGCCTCTACCAAAACGGTCACTGGGACCGTCACGGATGTGGGGGGTTTCGGTGTGGCTCTATCCTATCACTGCACTTCACGACCGACGGTTTCGTCTTGATTTAGACTCATCAAGTATAGATATCTGAGCCAGAAGTGGAACCCGAGGCATATTGCTTGGCGGCTATCGCCATGATCACTGGGCCATTGATTTCCGCGAGCGGTTTTTGACACAGCGGTTAGAAGTAAATTTTCCGGTTTATTGGAGCACCCGCCGTGTGTCTTGGATTGCGACACTAAACCTCATTATTCGCGGCGGTTGTTTAATAAATGAATAAATAAATATGTATATATTTTATTCTCGACTATACGAGGCACGCTCATGGAGGCATGATCTGATATGTACAACGGTACAAACGTTATAATGCAATTGTAACAGTAACGCAGAAAATTGTTCATATATCCATGATTGGAACTGTACAATGTTGAAAATGCGAAACAATAAGTTGGCTGTCATGAGATACGGGACCTCAGCTAATAAGAGATTGAGAAACCTGAATGATCCATTGAAAGGTAATGGAAGAGCCCGCACACAAGGAAGGTAAACGGCAACGTATGGTAGGATGTAAAACGACAGCAGTATATACAGATGTAGAAGACCCAGTGTAACGATCCTATGTAGAATTGTGACGCTAGTTGACCTGCCAGTGTAAAGTTATGGGCTGTGACTTTATTCGGTGGCGAGTCACATACGCCACGTTGCAGTGTTGTTAAACGGACATTTGTGGCTTTTTGTAGGGAGAACGCTTGCCAGGCGAAAACCCACCACGTCCTGGAACACTGCCACCAATCAATTGAATGGCAAATTGTAACTGGCTATGTTTCTTGTTAAAAGTCTGTTTGCTCGGTTATTCGCAGTCAGGTTGCGTCCAATTTTTTCCGCTGGTTGGTGCAATAACTGGTTACCTATTGCGCTCCTGGGTCCTGTCCATTGGTAGGTCGGGTACTAAACATTCTTATTGAATATGATGTGTTGATCCTTCGCAGAACCACATGAAGTCATCTCTGATTATGTATATTTGCCGGGGAGCGAAGAATTCGTGTCCAGCTACCATCACTGGACATCGGTGGTTGGGTGCAAATAGTTAGAGTGGAAGTGAGGCCATGGTCCAGGTAAGTACTTGTTGGTTATTTCGTCCCATCCCGGACGGAGGCAGTTCCTCAGTTCAATCCCGAAGCTCTCCGATGTTCGCGACCTCAGAGAAAAGGGAGAGAGGAACAAGCCGAGATAAGACCGAAAAGGAACAGTCAATGTACCTAGCGTTTGATCAAAATCCTACATTAAGACATTTATTTGAGACAACTAGTGTACAACGTGTAACAGATATTACGCTAAAGATGTTTTTACTTATGCCGAAGGCATGGCCTGATGGGTAGAATACTTTCATGTGCATAGGGATGAAGAGCAGGATTCCGGTAAGATATTCATGAGGTGTAAGCTGACAATGTTCGAATTCTACCCAAGACTAGAAAGTAGGTGTGTAGTCACGATTGGTTGTTATCGGAAACACAAAGACAGTGACGATGTGGCCGTATTTATATATGCTCCACGGGATAAGGATTACCTAAGACACCATAACTACAATGTACATAGGTATATGAAGATAGGAAGCTGAGCATATTAGAAGCTGGCTAAGATTAAATGGATATCAAAGGAAGACTAAATGTTGAAGGTAAGACGATCAGAAGATATCGATAATGGACCGGGTTTCAGTGGCCAAAGGTGCCTGTTGGGTTAATCATTCAAGGTGCCAATGAATAACAACCGTGTCAAAGGATCGGATAGCAAACCAGCTGAGCTGTGAAAAAACTATACCAGGAGAATAAACAATCTACAGAAGGACTGACGCCTAGCGAGCTAAGGAGTATTCCCAAAGTTGAATAGAGCCTACAGCGAACAGCTGCCGCAGAGCAGAGATAGTGGCTAATGGAAAGGATGTATCAGTGGCTGATTTAACCATATCATTAAGACTTTTGACCACATGTCAAGTAAACGCGAGTAAGAGAGACGACGGATAACGGCGCGCTAGGAGAGATGAATGGCCAGCAATAGAGTTCGAAATAAGGCTTCAGCTACTAGCGGATCCTACGGTGGCACAGAATAGGTCAACAAACAGCTGAGCTGTGATGAAAACAATCAAAGAGATGAACATGGTAAGAACGGAGCGAGTTCCGGGTATCCGCAAAGTTAAATGGAACCTATGGCGACTAGCTGCTGCTAAGCAGAGATAGTGGAACTAGAAAAGTATGTATCAGAGGCTGGTGTATCCATATGATTAAGAAGTTTGACCACTACTGGATGCCTACAGTTTCAGTGAATAACTCAACAGACGAGCGCCGAACAAGGAGACAGACTTCAAAAGAAAATGAACGCTGGAGTGTCAAGAAGTTGCTCCTTCCAGGCTACATGAGGCCAACAACGACTAGCTACTGCCAGTAAGAAAATTGCACGAGACTAAGACGAAAAACGGATAACTGAGCGCTAGGAGAGAGATGAATGGCCAGCCACAGAATTCGGATTAAGGCATCAGTTACTGGTGGATCCTACGGTGGCAAGGAATAGGTCAACAAACAACTGAGCTGTGACGCAAACAATCAAAGAGAATGAACATTGTAAGAAATGAGCAGCTCCTAGAGAGCTCCGGGTATCAGCAAATTTGAATTGAGGCTATGGCGACTAGCTGCTGCTAAACAGGGATAGTGGCTCTAGAAAAGGATTTATCAGTGGCTGGTGAAGCCATATGCTAGCTACAGTTTCAATGAATAGGTCAGCAGACGAGCGGTGAACAAAGAGAAGTCAGCCTTTACAAAACGGTCACCGGGACCGTCACCGAAGTGGAGGGTTTCGGTGGTGCTCTCTCTTATCTCTGCACTCCACGACCGACGGTTTCGTCTTGGATTAGACTCAACAGGTAGAGATAGCTGAGCCAGAAGTTAAAACTAAAGCATAGTTCTTGGCTGCTATGGCCGTGATCACTAGGCAATTGAGTTCCGCGATCAGCGTTTGACACAGCGGTTAGAAGTAGATTTTCTGGTTGTTTGGAGCACCCGCCGTGTGTCTTGGCTTTCGACACGCAATCTCATTAGTGGCGGCGGTTGACTTGGAAGTCAGCCTCTACCAAAACGGTCACTGGGACCGTCACCGAAGAGAAGGGTTTCGGTGTGGCTCTATCCTATCACTGCACACCATGACCGACGGATCGTCTTGGTTTAGACTCATCAGATAGAGATAGCTGAGCTATGATTTGAACCCGAGGCATATTGCTTGGCGGCTATCGCCATGATTACTAGGCCATTGAGTTCCGCTAACAGTGTTTGACACAGCGGTTAGAAGTAGATTTTCGGGTTGTTTGGAGCACCTGCGTGTGTCCTGGATTACGATACGCAATCTCATTAGTGTCGGCGGCTGATTGGGAAGTCAGCCTCTACCAAAACGGTCACTGGGACCGTCACCGAAGTGGAGGGTTTCGGTGTGGCTCTATCCTATCACTGCACACCATGACCGACGGTTTCGTCTTATTTTAGACTCACCAGGTATAGATGAGCTAGAATTGGAATTTGCAACATAGAGCTTGGCGGCTATCGCCATAATAACTAGGCCATTGATTTCCGCTAGCGGTGTTTGACACAGCGGTTAGAGGTAGATTTTCGGGTTTTTTGGAGCACTTGCCGTGTGTTTTGGATTGCGACACGCAATCTCATTAGTGGCGACGGTTGACTTGGAAGTCAGCCTATACAAAAAGGTTCACTGGGAACGTCACCGATGTGGGGGTTTCGTTGTGGCTCTATCCTATCCCTGCACTCCAAGGCCGACGGTTTCGTCTTGGTTTAGACTCATCAGGTAGAGATAGCTTAGCTAGGAGTGGAACGCGAGGCATAGTGCTTGGCGGCTATCGCCATGATCACTAGGCCATTGAGTTAAGTAAATAAATAGTTATATTTCTAGACCTGCTAGAGGCTGCACCCTGAAGTGTTCAGATGAATGCTTACATTTATCCGATGCTCTTGCATGGAATTTGGGCAAAATATATAATCATCGTTAGCAATTGCAAATGCATTGGCAATGTTTAGTATACAGCTACTGGGTCGCAGGCGCCCACCTTGACATTTTTCTGGTTCCTTCGGGCGATATTGAACTCCTTGTATTTTATTGTGAATACTTCGCGGAGGTGTAGTTTGTCTTTTCTTCTTGGAACAGAATCCAATTTGCCACAAGTTCACTTTAAATTGATCGCACAATAATTGGCCACTCAGTTGCCCTAATTGTTGTTGCGCACATGGAAGAAATGAATGAAGGAATTATAAGGCATACGAAAAGTAAAAACAATTCCGAAAAATGCAGACATAAATAGAAGCAATTTGTTAAGAGAGAAAATAAACCTGCGTGCTTCAGTAGAAAAATACCCATTAACAAAAAAATATATCCCTACGTTTATTACGCTGATATTGCTCTCCGGCGCAAAATTTCAACCTGAGTTATTCTCAGATAAAAGAAAACTCCTTTCTAAAGTTAGAATACCGCTTAAAGTAGCACAAAATTACACTGTTCTGGACCACCTTTAGCGCTTGAATACGATGAACGTAAAAGCAACCCCACGCGTGCAGTAGTTTGCGAGTTATTCGCAATTAAACGATGGTCTACGAATAGGGCCATTTTTATTTTTCGCTAAAAATGGCTTTCTGCTTTGCAGGCAGATAGCAGAAAATATAAAAGAAAATATAAAAAGTAGGGAAGCGGTGTATGTTCTAGATAGGCATAGCTATCCAGAAATGCTCTAATTAGCTCGTTATACCCTGCGACAACTAAGGACTGCGCAGGTGGCCGAAAAGTAAACTTTGCAGACAAGCATGAAAAATATATGCAATTAAGTGATGAGCTTGCGCGAAAACGCTAGAAATCCAGCAAGGAATATTATATCTACAAGGGAATTCAGTGGAGCTTGTAATTAACTCACGGTTAGAAGGCCACAGCATACCATTTTCAGGGGATACTGAGCCACATAAACAACCAGTAAAATAGAGTTTAGCATTTTTTAAGCCTCTAAGCTTTTCTAAAGCTTACAGCAAGGCCGCATGAGCCAGATCTACCTGAGTAACTCAGGGGATCTTTCAGATCAGTTGACAGATTTCGGCCTGCAAAATACACACATTGCTTAGCTAAACATCACAAGATTTATCCCTTAGAGCCGATTTGCTATATTCATGGGGCTCTGTCTCTAACATCAGTGAGCTATAGGAGCCTGTCACTAATAATAAAGAAATGAGCATGGGAAAATTTAGTAAAATTTAGCTAATTGCATTTGGGCGTGAAATCCGTTTTGGTCTACATTGATTGGGCTTTAACAACTCAACTTCTTGTGGTTGAGCTTACTTATACTTGAGGTATTGTTATGCCTCATGTCTAGATGCACACTATTGTGCAGCTCTTTGATGAATTTCGATTTATTTCTCTCCATTTTTATGTTCCGAATATAGTGCCGGCGATGTTCATCCAGATGGCAATGTTAACTGGCACTCTAATGTCACACCGACTATTTCTTTTGTGATTTTCCTAGCAACAGCTGTTCTAGCACCCTAGGCAAAGAGTGATAAGGTAAATCAGGAGTAGAATAGTAACAAAAACCAGTGGGAGCTGGTCGTTCACCCGCCATTACGCATAACGCATCGTAGGATTTGGAGCCAGCTAAAAGATAAATGACACACGGGCGGCCAAGAGAAGAAAAGTGGTGATGGAAAGTTTCGGGTGCTCCAGCCAGCCAGTGTGACAGGGGCCTCTCTCATTGGATAGCTTTCGTGCCAGTGAAATTAAATCTGAAAATGCGAGTGTTTTACAAGCAAAAGCAGTTAAAGAAGAGGATCTGATTTTCATTATGCCTGTCTACTAGTGTTGCCAATAGCGAAAGGCACATGTACACCGCGAGCAGTGTTTGACACAACGGTTAGAAGCAGATTTTCTGGTTGTTTGTAGCACCCGCAGTGTGTCTTGGATTGCGACACGCAATCTCACAGTTACTGTGAGCTCATTGGCAATACGTCGCGCACTAAGCAGA
>CALYDF020007050.1:0-12838 GCA_944474145.2 Dicrocoelium dendriticum | reverse complement strand
CGGGAAATGAAGTCACTGACTACATATCTTGGTGCCGCCAGGCCGTCTCGTCAATAGGGATGGAGACCGAGTGAACATAATTGTGATTCGCAAGAGACTTTACTGGAGATGTTAGGCAGTCGACGGTAGCTTCACGTATGCTGCAGAATCGCAGTTGTAGTGTTAGTTAAGATCTTGTCTGGTGCACAGATATCTACCGTGCAAAGCTGATTAGACGCTCTCGAAGCGGAAGGTGCAATGAAGCTATGTCCCCGGAGGCCGCATAATCTTTGAACGATAGCAAGCATTTTGTGACATGTTGCCGACAAGATGAAAGCACATTAACCCTTAATATGTTATGGTGGCATTTAACTAATACAGAGGGTCCGTTTTCTCTTCTGTAGCATTAGCTCAAAAGGCTAATATATTGATGCTAATTATAACGATGGTCAGCGTTGGCAACAACGTATCAAGCGTAGTGAATTAGGGAGTAGTGTCTCCGTGAATGTCAGCATTCTCTGCAACAAGCTGGTTATGCTGCAACTGTTGAGGCGGTTCGAACACGACCTATGTTTGTCAGCAGACTCAGTTTGTCAGTTTGACTCATCGCGCTTCATTGCCCCTGTATAAACCGACTGCAAGAGACCACATTTTGGTCAGACGCCCACCTGGTAATAGCAAATGAAATCACGGAATTCCCGTCTTGCTGCCCTGGTATCCATACGGCTGCTGGTTGGGGACCAGTAAACGAGGTGGACCGATGGTCTGAACTAATTAGGGATAGAGCGTGCCGTAGAAACCATTGAATGATTTATGATTATAGTTTTTTGGATTCAAATGTTTACTGCCTAAATATAAAAAATGGCGAGTAAATAAAAACATTCCGTTGTTCTTGTGACCATTCTACCAGTCATCTTCCTTGAATGACCATGATTTTGATCGGACCACTTTCTAGTCATTAGACTGTTGTAAGTCAAACCTGTTATTATGACAATCTGTCTATCGCAACTAGCCAAAAACATCTCCAGGGTTTTCTCCTAGGAGTAATGTCCCTATGCATAAAACTGTCACTGCCGACCACCTGACTAAACTGGTCACTTATTTCGTTCGTCTTAGACAGGTTTTTGTTTACGTAAACATAGATATGTGTATTTATATTTGTATATATATATCTGTACATATATATAGGTTTCGGATGTTAGGCCAATAATTGCAGTCTGCTTGAATCCCATGACTCGCCGTAGTAAATTTTTTCGACAATGTACCACGAAGCGTTCAATTTATGTTGGCTATTCCCCCTGGGTATTTATATTCATAGTCGCTTGAACATGGTGCATCTAACGAATTGTAGGGGGTTCAGTAGCCTAATATTACAATTCCATTCAGGTAAATGTAAATTCGTTGCGCGAGCAGTAGTTATATATTACACTTCGTTAGCTCAGACTATCGAATAGTTGCACTGACCATATCATTCAAACATACAACCATCAGACAACCAATAAACCTTAAACTCGGTGCACTAACGCTTCTCGTTATTGATGGGAAAGCATTCGCGGTCTTCTTCTGCTGTATTGCTGGTAATAGGTAGGTGCCTTTATATACACCAAGGAGGGCTTCAGTGCGTTCTTAACGCAATTTCAAACTAGTTAGTTCAGAATGTCATGCCATTCAACGTAAACAAATGTCTAGTTGTTCGGTTACTTCATAACCATTAGTACATACATTTGCTTGGGACACACGGATCGCAGACCAGCTCCAAGTAACGTAATCTAGTTTTACTCCTACAGAATAATCTCAAGTCTTCAAAATAGGCTGAGGCAGCTGCTAAAAGTGCCAACCAGAAAGTCGGTCTGCTGTGTAGTGCGTTTGGGAGATTTGACCTTTCAAGTTTCCAATTGAGGTTCAATTCTTATGTATACCCTCAAGCTGAATACCCCATCCCAACTTGGCAACCTTGGTTTAAGCGTAACCTGGAGGTGTTAGATACGCCACATCAAACGATAACATAGAATTTACGGACCTACGCAATGCTTTTTTCCTGCAAAAGCTGCACGTGCTGATGAATTTATGGGGCTTTATCGAGGCTTGCTTGGCGAATTCATATTAGTGTTCCAAACACTGTGTAAGCCCATATATATATGCTACTACTTGCTGATAATTAGCCACAACACCAAGAACAGTATGTACAGACGTCTATAGTGTTTTCCAACCCTTGAACACCCAAATACCGTTGTAGTCTCACGTATGTTAACGCTTTCAACAAAATATTGGAGGTTGCTTTCTGCTGCCAGCATTTTTACCTAAACTACGCCATTGCTGATTATATCAATCATGCCGTTTGACCGAATTTTTGAGTCACATATAAAGTGACAGACCATATTCTAGGTTTCGTGAGCATTGCTTCAGCGAGCACTACACCTCTCTATGTGTTGTTTATGTATGTATGCATACATGGCAGCGGAGCGATTCACATATATCAGGAACTTTTGGGAAATGGTAGCATGACTTTCTGGTAGTAGTAAGTTACCTAGGGCACCCGAACTGTCTAAGTATTGCGGTACACAGTTTCGAAAACCTTCCTGGAAGGTTTGACTAACTGTGGAGTAGGAGACCTTTGACTGTTGTGTGACTCCTACGCTTTCTTAATGTTCGGTAGCAGTCCGCACAGAAGTCGGTGGCCAAAATGGGTGTTCATCCGTCCTATAGTAAATACTCATCTCCGGTTACAATAGTAAGTGGTACATATATTGTGCCATCGGAATAATGGCTAAATAGGAATAATAAGAATAATAATAGGATTAATAATAGTAATAATAAGAAAATAACCACGATAACTAAAGCTTTTTTGTCCAATTTACTAATGTCACTTTTTTTAAACTTTCGGTTTTTTTTAAAAAGGATGGAAGGAGGGACACTGCAACACACCAATGCACATATCCGCCATTAACATCGACCTTGAGCCATGGATTCCAAGTTGCAGGTTTTCCACCCGACCTTCTCTTCCAACTCTGTCCAGCAACCGCAAACCACCCGTGACGCAATTTACGCTAAACATACATGCGCAATACTTGTCCCAGCCATCGCAGTTGATGCAGTGAGATGAGCTCCTCGAACAAGTGGTTTTCTCGTCTCAAGGCACGCTGTCTAACTTCCACCTAGCTTACATGGTGCTTCGAACACCCAAGGGCAATGGACCGCAGAGAGAGATGCTAAAAGACGGATAGTCTGCACAAGTCACCTTTACGAATTTGCTAGTTCTCGCATCCGTACAACATTACAGTAGGAACAGTTGCACAATAAAACCGCAATTTGATGGAGAGACGAATGTAGTGGCGAAGTCACAAGTGCCTCAGCCTAGGAAAAATGAAGCGTGCTCTCGACATGCGCACCGAAATCTCGTATCCAACAGCTGCGCCAGCATTGATGCAACATACCAAGTAAACAAAGCTCTCCACAACTTCCAGTGTCTCAACACAAAGAGTGAGTGCAAGCACAGGCACCTGCCAGTCCGGAAAAAGAGCCTTGCAGTTGGATGACGAAAAGTACGTACACAAGTTGATGCTTCAATCGCCAAGCGGTTTAATGCAAGTTGGACGGCGTGTGGATCGTCAAGTAGCTAGACAATATCATCAGCATAATCCAATTCAACAACATGGCTACCTGGGAGGAGCTCAACATCAGCTTTCGAAGTATCGCCCAGAGCGTTCTTTAAGACATCCTTAATGGCAAAGTTGCACAGGAACGGAGAGATAGGGTATCTTTGTCGAACTTCACTAGATATCACGAAGGAAGTTGACAACATGTCGTAAACCCTTACTCTGCCCGAGGTCAGACCATGGAGAGCGCGCAGTATGGAGACGAACTTCTCGAGGACACCATTCCTCAGCAGGCAGTACCACAATACAGTCCGATCGACAGAATCGCTGGCTGCACAAATATCCAAGAACACAGCAATCGTTGGCATCTGATACACTTGACGGAGCTCGAAGATCTGGCGGTGTGAAGATTTGATCGATGCAGCTGCTACCAAGGAGACAATGAGCTTATTCTTCTCGCTGAAACGATTCGCGTGTTGGGGATAGCGTGCGAAGTATGATGGAAACCAGTAGCTTGCAAAAGAGGGGAATAAGCTTATGCCACTGTAGTTAGCGCAGGTTGTGCGCATATGATTTTGAAGATGGTGACGACTATTGATTATCCCAAGATGATGGAACTTCATCTTTCGACCAAACTTTCGAAAACAAAGCAATGAGTTCTCAAACCAGCAAAGCGCCACCTTCTTTAAGCAGAGCAACTTTAAGATCATCAGGGCCGGGGGCTTTATAACGTTTTATACGGCGGAGCTCTTTCGCGATTTCCAGGTATGAGGGAGGGTCTATTGGGGCAGACCACTAGGCACCAGTGCGAGCGCCAGTGGTAGCAGATGGAGCCGCGGGCCAACAAAAGTGCGAGCCAAAATGTTTGCTCTATCTCTCCAACCGTTGTTGAAAATTGGTGCTTAAGGTGCCATCCTCTTCTCATATTATTTCACTTATACCAGATCGAAAACCTTGGGTGACTCGAATAAGATTGAATAGTTTTCTGATTTTACTAGGGACTAGCAAGCTGCACTACAGCTTTCCTATGGTTTGATCGCCTACTACAGTAAGTTCTTGCTGGCCACGTACAATCTCCGGGCTCCAGTGAATCGTTTCCTGCATAAGGACACCAAATAGGTCTGGTCCGCGGAATGTGAAGCTGCATATACCAAGCTCAAACGATGCTCAGTTTAGGTCTATTGTTGACATTATGATACTAATATGCCCATCGTGGTCACAGCAGATGCTTCTAATTACGACTTAGAGGCAATCATTTGCCACTTTTTCTCAGATGGTTCTGAAATTCCTCCTTCACGTCTTGCGCAGCTGAGAAAAATTACAGCCAATTCGAAAAAGAAGCTTTGGCTGTTACCTTTGCTCTCAAGCAATTTCACAAATTTTGTTTAATATCACACTTTTTTATATATCTTATTATTGTACTGCAGCACAATAACTAAAGTGTGTTTATCACCCTTAGTTAATGTGTGATGATGATGATGCTAAAAGCATTTGCCCAGTGGTGTCACGCTTGTAGCTCTTCGTGAGCCTGTTCGAGGTCAACAACCTACCATTGTCTGTTGTAAATTATTAAAGGCAGCCATTGTACTTGTTTGAGATCTAAGTTTTCAGCTACTGGCCTCCGTTGTTATCATAACCAGTCCCGAAAACTATGTAAGTTGACAGGTTGCGACTGAATGCTTCCATTGGGCTCTTTGGTCCATTGAGCTATACTGGGTTTTTCTCTCGGATTCATAGTCAGCTATTCCCACCAGATTGGTCATTGGTTAGAGTCAAAACGTACTCAGTCTCCTAGTCTTCCAAGTTGGAAAGGAGATGGCTTCCCTTTCTGCAAGGCCAGCTGATTTCTATCCCCCAGATTCTTTGTGGTCAGGTTATTGAACCACAGGTGTTGGTTGAGTAATCTTATTCTTCTTTAGTTTAGGTTTGGATGCCCTGGCACTATTCCAGACCATATGCAAATATGACTATTTCATCACATTTAAACCACCCTGCATCACATGTCGCATAGTTTCCGATAGGGTGGATCCTCTGTTACACACAGCAGGGTGAATAATCTAAAACGCTACTGTTGCTGCTTGCTATCTTGTTCATCTGTTTCCTTTACACCCCTGTTGACTCGCATTTTTACCCTTCTATGTTTTTCTGTTTCTCTGGCGGTGGCTGCAATACCACTAGGGTTCCAATATCTGCAGCTATCTACCTGCATTACCCATTGTAACCCTAACTTCTACGGCCCCTTACAAGAGCATGCTGCCCCGTTTCCGTGGTTATGTTCAAATTTAAGTAAAAACTATCAAGTTAACTGGCTGCCCTCGAACGCATATTGGCCCCCCTAGGTGTTTGTCTGCCACGATGAGGTGCGTAGGCAAGTACTTATCGGTGTTAATCAGGCTAGTTTCTTAGAACAATAGATAACATTGGATAAACACGGTCAAGCAATTACGCACTTTTTCCATGATTCAGCAGCAGCCCATATATAACATTTAAATAGTTAAGATTAGAAAAGGTGGGTTGTGAAACTAGAACATGTAGGCATGTGTGAGTTGTTTATTTTAAACTTATCAAATTTTGAATAATTGCTTTGGCGGAGGCGATGACGATTCTTTTCATCAATCTCCAGTTGTTTGTGTGCACAAACCGTTCGTCAAGACTTTGGCTTTAAAATGACCAGGTGTCATCCGGGCAGCTTCAGCGCTAACAAACCACATTTTGGGCATTTTGACACCCACATGTTCTAGTTACTCAATTCACCCTTTCTGAGCTATTTACTGTATTGTATTTTGACTGCCGATGTATCACCGAGAAGGCGTTTGTTTGCTAGGCCAGCATTTCAGCACGGAATAAGTTGCCGTGGCTTGGGCAGAACTATGTGTGCCACTTCCCGAGTAGGGCCTTGTTTGTTTTTTGCTATATGTAGAGTGGCGCTGATTCGTTGAACGAATATAGTACTATTGACGGTATAAATCGGAGACGGAGGAATATGCTTCACTAGTCTAACAACGGAAATATATGGGCTGCAATGTCATAAGAACTGATCATGATGCGTTCGATAAACACCAGGTGAGGGGATGAAAAAGCCTTACTACGATATTTGCCTCAGCTTACAAACGGAACTGTTGCTCCAACAGGGGTTAACCGCAGTAAAAATTATGCAGGAAATGGGTAATACAATTCCGAAGAAAGATTTCAACTCAGACCTCTACTTCACAAATTGTATAGACGCGTCCTCTACTGACGCTGCAAGATAACAGGTGTTTAAGTAAGCTGCGAGAGAGAGTAGGCCATTTGTCTATGCAGCCATTTTCTGGGAGTTCTTGTACTGATATTGCCTAGCTAAGTTGTCTAGTAGAATCCGCGCATCAGACATTGATACAAGAAAGTCGCCTCGAAGGGCGAGGAGGCTAATGGAATAGTTTTATACCAGCGTAATGAGGTTAACTTATCCCCCAGAGGATCTTACTTCAAAAGCTGTTCCATTCGTCTAAGCAAAACTGGATCAGGAACTGTCATTCATGGAGGATTCATTAGCTGACCATTGTGCGAAGCACGGAAGGCATTCGTGTGGCGTGGTTTTCATGGTGATGCTCAATAAGGATCGAAATGAATGCAGCACATGCAGGAGGACAGACTCCCACTGCGAGATTGGTAGGTTTCTGCTTGTCAAAGCCGGTGAAATATTATTCCTGAGTGTACCATTCAGGCACTCCACTTGACCGTTGGCTTGTGGGTTGTAGCCAGTCGTGTGTAATTACGACTCTTTTACTCCGTAGGAATTGAATTAACTCCGATGACATAAGCGAAGACGCACTATCCGTGTATGTAGTAGTGTATGCTGAAAACAGCGAACAATACGCAGAAGCAACTGATGCCAGTAGAAGCGAAGCATACTGGGCATGCGAATGGAAGTGTGAATCTGGAATGTTCGTTGTTGATAACAAATATCGATTTCGAATGGTTTTGGGTAACGGTCTTTTGAAGTCCATTCTAAGCGTAGCTCTTATGAGTCTGCTCATGGATTGTTTATATAATTGAGGTTTCATTTCTGCACAAGCAGCGCACTTTCGTCTTCTACGGAACATGGCAGATTTCGAGGACGAACAAAATGAACCATCCTAGTCACTCTGGGGTGACGCAATGTTCAGACATGTCCTTCGATTTCGGATCAAGGGGGCGCATTAGCTATTTGATTATCTTCCCATATCTGTAGATTATATCGTGGAGATAGGTAGACAATTAAAATCGCAATCTTTGGATTTTGTCAATTTAAACTTGCTGGAACGTCTACTAGCATGCATGAAAGCTAAGGAACGTTGATGGGTGATTTGTTTGAAGTGTGTTCCGAAGTGGTAGTGGCAACATTTTTAAACAACTTCCACAATAGCACAGGGAGGGGCTAATTTTGTAAGAGCGGGAAAGGGTTTCGCGACCATTGCCTTTGGTGACATTCAAGGTAGTATGAATTGCTGCATGTTACATTGTTATTGCTGATAGTATGATGACATGGAAACGGAAATGTAATGTATAAGCAGTTGTTTCCTTAAAACGGTTAGGATTAATTAAAATGATGACTACCGGTGTACTTGATGGTCACAGTTTAACGGAAAGCAAGAAAATGGTATATACAGGTGATGTGTGGAAGGATCTGTTTGCGAGCGAAGGAAGTGCGTTTGTGATTTAATCATATATGCATAGGTTATGCTTGCATGAAGCAATTTGTTAATGGAACTTACTTCCTTCGATAACTGAGATAATGATCTCATGTCTGCAATTTTTAGATATTGAATTTTTTGAAATCACAGTCAAAGAGGCGTCAATTGTTATCCAAAGTTGGAGTACTTGTGACGCGGGAACAGAGGAATCATGAATGTGCATTGCAGGGGTAATTTATTGTTAGAAGACATGATTTCTCTGAAATGTATTGTCCAATAACGTGAGCATTTACGTAACTGTTTGAGGGTATTGGTGAATGTCAAGTTAGTATGGTAATATGAATGAATCATGAATACTATACGTAATGCATCGACCAAACGTACGGTGCTAAATGGTAATCTCGGTTGCTGTGAGTTGTTATTTCTAAAACTATATTTGTACCTTTAGTGATATGCAGTGAAGCATATACAAGTACACAAATGTACAAAAGGATGCACAGACCAAATATCAATCTATATATATATATATATATATGCACATATATTTACTCATTGCCTCATACTGAGGCTGATGTTGCATTATTGATGCACCTTCACCGCAGTTGCGCTATACCAATTTACACTAAAACTAGGTACTTTTAAGCTGGCTAAATTTCATTTCACTTTATTTGGTTTGTTGTGCCTACCTGAATAATATTCTGTTAACTGGCCACGTTGCTTCCGCTGATTGCGTTTAATTTCGGTAACAATATTGCTTTTGTAGCATTTTTAAGTAATTTGTGGACATTTTTTCTTTATCGCGGATTCATTGCTAACTAACCTCATATGCTACTTTAGAGAAGAGTTATGCTACCGTATCTGCATGCTTTATTGGATTTGTTTTACTTCATCTTGTCGTTTCAAGTGCCTGGCTGTTGCTTGATATCCCCGATGTGGCTGCGCTTGATGAGTATGTTGACAAGGTGCCTACCTGTTTATTACCCACTACCTCATCCGTTGGTCTTTGACGGAGGGGACGGGGTGCACTGTCCTCTTGGCCGTGCTTGGCTCGAATAGAGGTTCCATGCTCTCAGTGTAGAGCGGACTACGGTCCAGCCACCCCCTTGTGTGCGATTTCTTCCCAAACACAGCTTGTTTGTATTTGCCTGTGAAGGAGTGTGGACCGGCTCCGTTGATGAAACCTGGCTCCCATCCACATGTCTCCCTGTAGTATTCCTTCTGATTTACACTGGATATGGGGTGTGTGGTTGGAGCTATGGGTTGTGCAGCGCAAGCCACCCATGGTCCCTCTGTAGGCGCAGGCGTCTTTGGCTGGCCACAGTGAGCGACAAATCCGAAACCGGATGCCGCCAACCATGTATGTATGTGTGCCCCATGCTGCTTCTTCACTGCAGTTAGGCTAAACCCAATTTGCACTTAAACTAGGTCCCTTTAAGCTGGCTAAATTTCATTCCACTTTATTTGGTTTGCTGCGCCTACCTGAATAACCTTCTATTAACTGGCCACACTGCTTACGCTAATTTTGCTTACCTTCGAAAACTTTGTTGCGTTTGTAGCATTTGTAAGTAGTCGTGGACATTTTTACTTATCGCGATTAGCCTTTTGTTGTTTGGAGTTGTTGTGCGGTTGGCGCTCTGGGTGGTGTACTGCAAGCCACCTATGGTCCCTCTGTGGTCGCAGGCCTCCTGTGGCTGGCCATCGTGATAGTCCAATCCGAAACGGGATGCTGCCAACCACATATGTGATCACTTTGATTAACGTAACTATTTTATGAACGCATTTATCCTGGTATAGTTTTGCTAGAATGATTACAAACATTTTAATTCCTATATATTAAATACAATCATCGTACAGAACATGTCAAATACTTGCTTTTGACTCATGAAAAATCATTGTTCATTGTTGGTTGTACGAACATGCACGCATTCGGACTGTTGGTAAGTCTAACAGCCACATACGTCAAGTTACAGAAAGTATTTATAGGCGTAATTAGGTACAAAGAACTGGCGTTATTTACTTACGCTCTTGAATTGAACCTAAAGTATAACCTTAAATTTAATCGAGTCGGTCCGTCGTAATTTGATGACATGCTGCCTAGATAAGTTATCAATTGGGAAATGCAGCAGACGCGCGTTTCGTACTATTGGTGTTCGCCTTGAATTTAGTAGGATGGACACAAACAAAATACAGTGAGCGATATGTGAATAGAAAGCAAAGTCCAACAACATGGTTCCACGATTTAATGGTACAAAATAGGGCTTACAAAAGCCATGAATACACGCGGTTATGGCGCATGGTAGTTGTGGTCTTGCAGCTGATGCATATCTCAGAGCATGGAAATACAACTGAGTTTTACTAGCAGTGTATTAGTAGCAGTTTCCTCAAGTCTAGTAACAAAACCAGATGGTTGTACATTGCTAGATATCAAGGTACATTACAGAAGATAAGGATACATAAAATAGAGGTACTTATCCTTTTTCATAGCATGGTGGCTCTGAGTCGAATTCAGGTTATTGACTTTTGAGACGATGATTGCTTCCAGCTGGGCACGTAGCTGGATAAGCACACCTTCATCATCCAGTGGAGTTTGTTGCGTCCCGATAGGGCTTAGGGATGTCAGCTTTGTTAGTGTGTGTACGGTAGTATTCTTCTATATGTCTACAGTTGTTGCAAATTAAGACCGGACGGTTCTTATTGTCTCCTGTTTGTGGTTAAGTTGAAGTTTGACAGGACACTGCTCTAAATTAAGCATTTGCAGTTGGGAATATCAATTTCTGATGGCTCTTTTAGCGCCATAAATGCAGTTACTTATTAAGTAAATCCTGCTGCCTACTATCAAACATGCTGCGTATGACGACGTATTACAACGTGCAGCAATGTTTCCAGCTTGCTCAGCTGTCGGCAAATGTAGCTGTGAAATCTGCTGTAGCGACAGACTATTCGATAATAATATGTCCTCGTATTTTGCGGGTATAAGCATATGGCGCTGTTACACAATTGTCGTTATGCGCTAATACTAAGTCAATACTAAGTCAACATCATAATTAATCTACCTTTTTCTATATATACCTGGTAGCTTGGTCATTGTTAATTTGATTTCTAATGGGCGTCATTGCAATTGCGACTATAACCCCGATGGCAGCTGTCATTTTATAAGCTAAACTCGCTTCAATAAAACTTATAAATGGCAGGAAATATAGCTATGCTTATTCTCTTGACCAACAGGTGAGACATTACATCACTCAAAACAGTATTAAAATCCATATAACATGTCCATTTCTCTGAGTCACAAAAGAGGAATTAGTGGAAAGCGTCCGACGAACTATTGCTGGACTGCGGATAGCATCCTCCGGTCGGTTATTTTTGGCTGTGTTGACAAGATCACGTTGTGTTAACTTTCTGCGTTCATTGGAAGTATTTCGTGGAAATTGAGATACAGTTCAGTTTCATTTCCGATTCTGAAATTTCCGACCAGAAATACTTGTATTTCATCGCTTGGTTTCGGCGATCTCGCTATCGCCACTTTCTTCGTAAATTGGCCGCCATCTTGTTTTCGGATTATTCGCAATGCGAAGCAGTCATCCTGTGGTACTTGCTCCAAACTAGTCGGATACCGTGCAAATGCCCTCACGTGTGCATTTTGCCAAGTTAAATACCATATTTCATGTGTTGGATTATCAGTTGAGCATTTTCATCGCCTCGCGAGATCCAACACGATTTCGTCCAAACTATATGTGAAAATTGCCGAAATCAGATACAGCCAGAAAGAGTAAAGCCGACGTGTAGTCCTCAGCGTTTCGTTGCGAACAGCTCCGTGTGTTTGGCCCAACAACCTAGCGCGAAGAGCCTTCAGGTTTCGGCTCAGTCGTCCTCCTCTACCCGTGCAAACTCACTGACACGAAGTCCAACCGTTGTGAGAAGCCCAGTTGCACCTGGGCTAAATTGTTTACCTTTGTTGTGTCCACCGGACACTGATGTCCCAGCAGGTGAAAGTCTGAGTGCTGAAGACCAGTGGAAAGATCAGAGGACGAAATTACGAAGGAACGTTGGGCGTTTACGTTCTGTAAGTCAACAGTTATCCAAACCACTTGAGGCTGGTAGTATACTTCGCCCTGCAAGGCCAACCTCGACCGACCAGAGGCGTTATAATCTCGTGATCTTTCACGCACCGGAGTCCAGTGATCCATCACCCCAAGTGCGCTACGATCACGATGTCGAGTTTTTACAGGGTCTAATTGATAGACTCCTTGACGCTAGTGACGACTCGCTCAAAGTGAGGCAGATTACCCGTCTTGGAAAGCAAGGTGATCAACAAAATCGGCCTATGAGAATCACTTTTGTGTACGAAGCCAGTCCAAGACTGATCATGTCTCGCCTAAGTAGGCTGAAAGGTTGGAAGATCCATGTTCGTCCCGACCTGGACCCAGTAGACAAGGAGCGGCTCAAGTCTGCCATCATTGAGTTGAAAAACGCACTGGTGAGGGGGAACAAATCTTCGTATCGTAAATTTTCGGGTGGTTTCCAACAATCCGCGAATCCGGATAAACAGGCTGCTCACACTTCAAACACGCCCGGTGGCTCCTGCTGCGGCCTGCGAGTAGCCTTCACAAA
>CALYDF020007049.1:0-12831 GCA_944474145.2 Dicrocoelium dendriticum | reverse complement strand
CCAATATGAGCTTGCGAAAAGGATCTTCACTTCGCTACATGTTCACTTTCCACCTTGTGGCTGCGAAGGTTAGCCGTTCCAGGGCAGAAGTGGTTAACTAACTTCCCTAGTGGTAATACTGAGAAACGCTAGAAAATAGGTTCATCCTCAGGACATGGACGTGAAGAATAAAGAGCCATCAACAAAAAGACCAGAAATTTAATGATCTCGGGCTAATTCCGGTTAATTTGACCCCAATGATTTTTTCGAGATAGTTAAGTGTGAACCTGAACATCACATCATTTTACGACGCGTTTCAAACGGGAACGTTGTAATTGTTCTGATCGATTATTAGTGAGTCAGCACTTATTTATGAACGTGAGGCCAGAGTGTATTTCTGGGACCTTCGGGCAGTTCAAGCTCACTTATATATTTTTGCACAAGTTACAAGAGGTCTAGAAGGGATTGGTATCTAGCACTAAGCGTAGAGTCAGGTACACATTTATTCCGTTTTCCGATGCAATGACAGATAAGCTTGCACTCCAAAGGGTCATTCTAGGCTAAAATCAACGTTTGCTAGATTGCCAAATAATCTCCTCGTGGTGCCAACTGGGTGGTTCGGGTTGCCCCGTTCTAGAAAAATGTTCGGCGGCAGGGTCCCATGACGTGTTGGGTTTTCGCTTGGCAAGCGGTCTTGCTAGAAAATTCACAAATGTCCCTTTAACAACACTGTGATGTAGCGGATGTGACTAACCACTAAATAAAGTCACTGTTCCTTGCTTATCTCAGAGTGGCACTGTAAATAAAGGGTGTGCTTGGCCCCTGGTCCTTTGCAGGAACTAAAGACGTATGAACCAATTGTTTCGTCACCGGCTTCCAAAACAATGCGACGCCCTCATGTCGCCCTGCTGCTTTTTAGCTTAGATACTAGATAAAAGGCTCGGGATATGGCCCCCGAAGACAGCCCTGTGCTTCGGCCTGGGCAACCGAGTAGTATCGCGCTCACTGACGAATCATGGATGGATTTTACTACTGTCTTCATTCTTGCTATGCCTACTGGCTATACCGCCTCCATTGCTCAACCTCCATTCACACATCATCCCACGCCAAGTTCTTCAACTGTACCTATGCACTTTTCTAGTGACCACTAATAGCAGCTCATTGACTGCATCTGATGGAAGTAAGAGTAAAACGCTTGGTGCTCGGCGATCACA
Organism: Dicrocoelium dendriticum; assembly: GCA_944474145.2. Taxonomy (NCBI): domain Eukaryota; kingdom Metazoa; phylum Platyhelminthes; class Trematoda; order Plagiorchiida; family Dicrocoeliidae; genus Dicrocoelium; species Dicrocoelium dendriticum. Next base: position 11,638 of record CALYDF020007049.1, on the reverse strand, counting down.
ACCTTTTCATACTCGACCGACGCACCAGCTTTTCTTCGACTTGGTTCTCCATTCGGCCTGGCAGCATTCAACGTTTGCACTCTGATGAAGACCGAACGGCAAACTTACCTGACCCGCACCATTGAGATGCTCTCGGTAGAGATTTGCAGCCTTTCGGAAACCAGATTGCAAGACTCCAGTACCGTCATCAGGAGGACCTCTCCGGCAAACCCTGTCTTCCAATACCATTGGCGCCTTTGCGTGGATCCAGAGGCTGCCGCTTCTGATGTTGGGGTTGCTCTAAGTGACAAGCCTGAGTCCGCTCTGTTTGACTGGATCCCAGCCAACAGTTGGCTGTGTGCTGTCAGACTACGAGGTTCATGTAAGTTAAGTAAGCGTCGAGATGTTAAAGGCCCTTCATTAGTCGTCTTCGTCAACGGTCCTACAAAATGCAGCCCGGATGCAGTCAAGGATTGCTTTTTACCAACCATCAGCGTTCAGCTACAAAGTCATTCTTGCCAGCGATTTTAAAGCACGAGTGGGCCGCCTGCCACTAAGCAAGCATCATCTTGGGATAAGTTTTGGCTTCGGTAGTAATCGATCAGACAATGGAAACAGAGTACTGACGCTTTGATCTGATCATTGCTTGTTTCTTCCGAGCATCAGTTTTCGACACTCAAATAGGCAGACTTCTACTTGGCCCCCGCATTCTCAAGGGCAAAAGTGGTCCCAGTTTGACCACATAGCAATAAGCTACAGATGGCGTGGAAGTGTAACAGACTTCCGATTGTGCTGCTCAAATTGTCAAGACTCCGATCAGGCATTGATTTGTGTTAAGGTTTGTATACAGCTCGGAGGATCGCCCAAGCATACGAACAATTTGCCGAACGCTTAAAATTTACCGGAAGCTGAGACGTTATCCAAGTACTAGGCCTCTCCATCGACACTGCTTGCCTCAGCTTCTGATCCGAATTCATAATGGGTGCGCATCAAAGATGCCTTAGTTGCTGTCAGCATTGTTAATTGTGGAGCTGCCCGTCATCTAACGAAAAGCTGGATCACTGCTGTCTCCCTGTTGCCGACTGACAGAAGACCATCTGTCCCGGCCAACATCAGCTGTAGTCAAAGTGATCGATCGCTGGATCGAAAAATGCGCGGAAGTTTGCAAAAGGACCGTGAAGCTTGGCGGTGTGAACGGGCTAGAGAGACGGAACTTACTAGTCTCTCTGATGATAGCAGAAAACTCTTCCATCTCATCCGAGTCACCGAAGACTTCCGGTCTGGTGTAAGCGAAACAATCTTTAAGAACGACCGTTCGTTGGTTACTAATCTTCAACAACGTTAGAATGCTCAGTGCTAGGGCCGCGCTTGTTCCTGGTGTTTATCGACGATTTGGCAGGAGTTATCACTGCTTGTTTGCTTTTCACCAACGACCTTAAGGTATGACAAGCGATCATTAGCGACGAAGATCATGACTTCCTCCAAGAGCAGCTGGTTGGCGTTCGTGAATGGTCAAGGAGGAAAGTACACAAGTTTGACAGAGATAAGTGCAAGGTGATCCCCTTGCGTTGCTGTCCGGTAAGCGCGCACAAACTTGGAAGATAACCCTTGCAAAATGTCTCTCAGGGACGTAAACTTGGGATACTGGTCCAGGACGACCGCGGCTACTCAAAATAAGCAGCGAAGGCGTCGAGCATCGGCAATCAATACTTTGGCCTTATTCGCAGTACATTTGGTGGGTTTGATCCCTCAATATCCGCACAAATGCTTAAAGCCTAGGTGCGATCGCACATGGAATACACCATCCAGGCCTGGCACCCGTAGCAGAAGCAACATGTCGCTGCACTCGAGATTCCTTAACGTAGTGTATCTAAGAAATATAAGCGCCTCCTCCAGCTACCTTACCAGCTTGAAACGAACTCCACACGAACGTATAGGAGTCGATAATGCCCCTTGTGGAGGACCTCATGAAGAATAGACAGATCCTGAAAACCTAACCATATTTGCCGTCCGCTCCTTGAACTGGACCACAGCACAAAACTAAGAGTTAAAGTCAGTTAAAAGTGACAATAGATTATAGGCGGCTGGAATACCAATGAAATTTCTTCCTCCATCTAGTGTGTTAGATGTGGAATGCGATCCCAACGTATGTTGTTTCTGACTCCAACTTACGATAGTTAAGAAACCACTTGACGAAGAATTGTTTTACGCATCTCCCATTTTACAACTTGTGGCAGCCGAAGGACACATAACGCAAACAAACGGGTTGTTTCCAAAATTCTGACCAGCTGGATTTGTACATATTGTCATATGAGGATCACGGCTCTTTCACACATGGCTCAATGCGAACACCATGGTAAGTCTAACATAGTGCATTGCAGTTTATCATCATGTTTTCGTTTCTTAATTCTCCAATCCCACGGGGCTAGTTAGGCAATACTTTACCCGCAATCTACCAACCATTATTCCTTTGTTCCACTAGAGACTAAGGTGTTTGTTTCCCATTTTTGACCCCATGTTATCCTAAACCACTAGCTCGCCTCATAAAACAGTCTACAAGATGTGGTCTGGGGGTGTGTATGTGGTGTTTTGCTGTTGACGCATGTGAAGCACGTTGCACTCGTCCACATCAATTGGGAGTGGATTGATCATTGACCGTTCGGAATAGGTAGTTTCCTCTTCGTTTAAACAGTATAGAGCAATCGTCGTATGAAACAATGAAGATCCAATGATTGCCGTTGGGGCAGATGCAAATGGAAGTTCACACTATCTACCCTGTGTGCTGTGTAATATATGCACCAATGGCCTCCGTATGAGGATGGAAACTTCATAAATCATTGCACATTGTACCTCGCGACCGTGTGGCAAAATTGAGCAGTATTAGCATTTGGAGTGTTTTTACCATGTTGCCGTTTTATAAATTGTGTCGAAACTAGTCTCCAGCTGGGAGGATATTGAGTAGCGTGCAGAGGATGATGATTGCCATGAAATATGCGTAACGTCTGATGTTGCTGACAATGCGTAATCAGTAGTTTGTCGAATTTCAGCAAAATACGTTCAGCTTGGAACCACGTAACTATGTATCATTTCGAATCGATAGATACCTTAGGGAAGAAGTGAACACAAAATTATGTATATGTTGAACAACTTTTTCTTACGTATTATCTGAGCTACATTATGCACCGAACACACCTGTGTTAGGAACCAGCGGTAGTAAAATGCCTTGATCTCGGATCAGCTGCGACAAAATGGGAGTTGGGTCACCAACTTTCCTTTCATTGGAAAACGAAGTAGCTTCGGCGAGTAACCACATGGCTAAAGCTGGAAATCAATAAAGTTCCCAACCTTAACCGCCAAGCTACCAGACAGTCACAATAATGGCTGTTGCTGCGTTAGCCACGAAATCTACCAAGGATAAAATGCAAGTTTCCCATGGTTCTTTGCTTCGTGATGAGATAGACATTGTTATTAAAATATCTATTAAAGTAAAACGTCCTTCTACTTCTGATACCAATAACTATATTAAGTTGAAAGGATGGACAATATGGCCAATACATACAACGAAGGGATCAACATAATTCTCTTGAGAACTTCTGTGGATACTACCTGATGAAGTTTTGATACAGCAGGTGAAATTTTAGGCGTAATATTTTTGCTCTTCTTGTGAGCCGATTCATACGTACCATTGGAATGAATGCTCTGAAATTGGCCTCAACTAGTCTTTCTGTAGCTCGTCATCAGATCACGTCAACATTTCCAGTAACGTGGCTGCGTTTCACTACCGTTTCAATGTGGTATAGACATTTAATAGGAGCACAGCCACCAGCTAAGAACCGTATTATCCTGGATCGATATCACTAGGTAGTGGCTGTGAAATGAAATGTATGGACCCGGCAATTTTCGACTCTCCACATCGAAAATTGATGTAGCATACTGGTCACTCGGAAGAAACTGTTTGCCAGTCATTAAAATATACTAAATTAACAATAAACAAATGTGTCCGGTCGATTTAATTTTGTAGTAATGCTAGAAAATTGAATATGGTGTTCAGGTAGTCGAGCTCCATAAAATATATGATCACAAACACCTATTGGTGTCTTGACTGTACTCCTCCCAGTTATGGCACGAAAACGCTGGATTTGAACGTGAATATTACCTGGTTTCAAATAACTTTTGTAGGCTATTCCAATTGTCCTTAGCCCAGCGCCCGCCATCGGTTCGATCACATTTCGGACAAACTCTTCCTGTTGAGATGTTGTAAATGGCTGAGGTTCACCGTTTGCATCTAAGATAAAATCGCACCTAATGACAAAAAAGTTTCATTTAATTAGGCTGCAAAAATGATGGAATTAAGCTTAAAATATGAGAAAATTAAAGATGACAATTGGCAGTAAGTTCAGATATATTCACCAATCGGGTACATGTGGCTTAAATTAAATCACATGGACATGTTATGGCTTTTGCACAATCAAAATAAAGCGTATTTCATTGAGTCCAAAGCGTTTATGATGAATCGCAACTGGCTTTCCTAGAGATCAATTTTACCGCTGGACCACTGCCAACAAACTCTGCTTTAAAAGACATTATATGTGCACTTTCCAAAGAACAACTTCACATCGTTAGAAAATATTTTTGGTTAAACGATTCCCCGATCATGATTCACGTTTCTAGGGTACCTTGCGATCGATGGACACACAATGTATCGTTTTATCACTCATTTAAGGTGCAATCCGCCTCGTGTTGCGCGATGCGCCTCCGAACACTCACACACATCTGGTCCATGATGAAAAACGGGCTGCATGCGTGCATAAACCGTTCCTTTGCGTAATTATGCCTGATCCATAGGCCCTTTTGGTTGTTGTTGCAACCCAGCGTGAACCTATGCAGTAACATTTAGTCGATGTCTCGTGGAGGTCAAGCAGTTGGTGTACAAACTAAATTCACTGGATAAACTACATTTCACAGGCACGATAAAACCCAAATTTATCAATGGACTTAATTACTATTTATAAGTATTAGTAACTATAAGCATCACAAAAACAGCACCTATGACAGTCATTTAAACGGATGGGATAATCAGTAAAACAAGGTTTCGGACAAACTGTAGAGCCCCAGTTAAACTCTGTGTTGATTGACACACCGTGAAAATAGCCTAGCAATCTTTCCTAAAACATCGTTTGTTCCGCTACCACGACTCCTTACTTTTCATCCCTAGAAAGTGCAGTGCACTTGGAAGTACAATTCAGGCAGGGAAGGTAAACTTTTTGCCGGATACGATCAATGGGGGCTGCGGCGCATGAGAAAGCAACTTTTAGGATGTCTAACTAAAGTGTCAAAAAGGATTTTGCGAAGCATAAAATGACAACATGGATATTCTTGTGCCGTGTCCGATCGATCACTTTATTTTAAATACTTACTTTTTCAGCACCATTTCAGATGCGCCTTTAGTAAACACCGTTATACCTGGACGATCAGCTTCAAAATCCTTCACAATAGTGCTCATGGATTTCCGCACCGAGTTGAACGTGTAGACCTTGAGTAGTGACTCCTGTGGCCATTGCTCTCGAATGTCGTCGTAATTCACGCCGAGGTGACGAACAAAACCCAACAGCGCACACTCGGTTTTGTTTCCTAACTGTTGCGGTAGCTCTGATGGTTTGGACGGAAGCTGAAATGAATATTGTGGTCATGAAAGTATGGTCGCATGGCTCATTGCCAGTGTGGCATGAAAATACAACCACGTCACATAGAAACCTCAAATACACCCATATGGCCCACGGAAGGCGAGCCTAGAATTCCTAATCACGTGTTACTCAGCAGCGCAGTGTGACCTATATAAGTTCGATTTGGTATACGCGCAAGTAATAAGACGATTCTGAGATAATGGAATGAAACTACAGACCACCCAGTAGAGAAGTCACTGCTTTGTCGGAAATTATCACTGGAAATGGGGTAGTATGTGGTCATCATTATTTGAACGTCGTCGTTCATACTAATACACAATACTGATGATAATTATTTGATCACCCAGCTAGCCGTTTGAATTCCCATCATCTTTAGAAAACACTTGAAACAAAGACAAACTTTACGGAGTGCGCACTCACGCGCAGCTTGGGACTCCGTAGTTAGAAGGTTACAGTGCTAAGAAACCAACGAACACCAGTTCACTTCTGCTAACCAGCTCTGTCAGCCGTCAATTTCGATCCCCCCCCCCTCAACTCCCGAAGAAATGCTACAATCCGGGCCAAACAAGGAGAATCGTAACGGCAAGCTAGGAGGTGTATACCTCATCATAAAGCACCCTAAATCAGTTGGCTCAAACAAAGAAATATAGGTCGACATCCGAATAACATGGTAATTCGACGAAACGAGTGTGAAATTATCCAAAAGATGAGCCTGCGCTTATCAGTCTTGAAGTGAAACAATAGTACGGCGAATCTCTAATCTGCTCACTCAAAGGCAGCTCACTGCTTCGAATCTTTGTGATTTTCAAAGCCAAACGCGCCTTCCGCCCCACTTACACTTGATGTCGAAGGAGTATGACAGATAACGTGGTTATTTTGCACAAATGGACGGAGCACATAAAGGTTGTGAGTTATCTCAAACTCTTGTACTGATTCCAAATGTCTGCCGCTAAGCTGCATTGAGTTGCAGCTCTATATTGTGAAATGTAAATTGAAAAATAACATCCCATTCTGAAGGATGGTTGACGGCATCCGGTTCCGGAGGTGCTTGACATTGTGACCTCCATAGGACAGCCACAGGACGTCTGCGTCTACAGAGGGATTATGAGTGCTTTGCGCTGCATCACTTACAGCCCCAACCACACACCTCATATCCAGTGTAAACTCGAAGGAATAAGACCGGGAGGCATGCGGATGGGGGCCACGTTTCATCAACGGAGCCGGCCCACACTCCTTCACAGGTAAACACAAGCACGCTGTATTTGGGGAATCAATCACACACAAGGACGCCGCTGGACAGTAGTCCGCTCCACACTGAGTGCATGGAACCACTCTTTGATTCTAGCGCGACCACAAGGACCGTGCACCCCGTCCCCTCCAGCAACGACCAGCTGTCTCCTAGAGCCAGTATGGACGACGTAGTGGGTAATAGACAGGTAGGCACCTTGGCAACATGCACATCAAGCGCAGCCACACCGGGGATGTCAAACAACAGAGAATCACATGAAATGAGAATAGCAAATAATATATATGGAATAAACCATACGAAAATGCTGACATAAATCTACACGAAATAAGGGTATGTCATAAATTGGTTACCCACAAATCCGCGGTAAAAGCAAGAGGTAAGAAAATATATTTTAAAAATGCCACAAAGGTGAAAAGGTTAGTGAACTTAACCACGATTAGCTTACGCAACGTGTGCAAGTTCAGGTAAACATGAAGATGAGTTAAAAAACAAATGTTTTGAGTCGCGATAGCAAACCCACTACATAAAATATAAAGACTCAGCATGCAAGCACGCGGTTAGTAAATCGAACCCAGCGCATCTATAAAACGCTGCGGCGGTTATGTTTACGTTCTCCGCAGGATTCGTCGTCGTTTCGGTGTTGGCCCAGCGTGGCCTCGCTCATGGCTCACTAGGACTGCCCGACTCAGGTACTCGCGACTGCATGTGCTACAGCACCATGCGCTCGCTGTCGATGGAGTACAACCCATCGGTGCCTGTCGCTTCCGCAATTGCCGCTTCTTCTCCGCATGCACGAGGGATTTCTCTTGCACCTCGGCAACTGCCTTCGTGATCGCGTCATGCACGCCGATCAACCGCTTTCGATTCCCGTGACACGCAATCAAGATTATAACGTGAGAGGCTCACTTTAATCATGTCCTGGTAACAAAACTTCGGTTTCCCCACATGCCGCTTCCCCAAACACACTGGACCATGTGATAGCTGCTTCGGTATCCGCGTCGAATCCATACGGCTCACATGACCGAGCCACCTCAGGTGTCTCAGTAAAGGTATGCAGTCCGCTGCATACATCCCACTTCTAAGCGACACGTCCATGTCCGCAAGTCTGTCGCCCCAACCGATGCGTAGATTCCGTCGCAAACACTGTTGATGGAACGGCTTGAGATGTCGCACATCCCGCCGGTACATCGTCCACGTTTCACTGCTGTATAGAAGAACAGACAGCATCATGGGTTTATACACCATCAGCTTCGTGCCAACGGTAACCTAATGGTTGTTCCACACTCGGTACTCTAGCTTCTTGTATGCGCCGGTACCTTAGCGACGACGATACTAAGCTCACTTAGAAGCTGCTGGAGTGGACATCACACTCCCAAGGTAACAGAAGCGAGAGGTGCTTTCTAATACTTCAGCACCAATGCTGGTTTGCGACAGTATTGAAGATTGCACCTCCAGTGAAGGCTGAAAGAGACAGACGGTTTTGCTTTTGTTGATGGCGAGTCCGAATTTGGCTGCTGTCGTAGCCAGAGCACTAGGCATGTGCTGCAACTCATCCGTGCTGTGTGCAAACAACGCACAGTCGTCAGCAAACGGCAACATACTTATTGTTGGCTCACAGACTAGGGTTCGCGCACCGAAACGACAGATGTTCAGCAAGCCACCATCAATACGGTGCTCCACACGAACACCGTAAGCACAAGCGGCATCAAAAGCACAAGACAGCATGGTATGAAGATATATATTAAACAGGACAGGAGCTAAGACACAGCCTTGCTTCACACCAGAGACAACTGCAAAGTCATCCGAGGTCTCTCCACTCAGCTGCACCATCACCCGCATACCACTGTGCAGACATTCAATTAAACTTACAAACTTACGCGGACAACCAAACTTACCCAACACCAGCCACAATGCCACGCGGTGCACTGTATCAAATGCTTTGGTGAAGTCAACATAAAGCGAGTACAAAGGCTGGTGTCGTTCTCTACACTTCTCCTGAAACTGCCAAGCCGCAAACACCATATCTATAGTGCTGCGACCCGAATGGAATCCACATTGCTCTTCCGCCACGTTAGGTTCCACAACCTGACTGACGAGGCTGTGAAGTAGGATTTGGGCAACCACCTTACCCACAACACGCAGTAAGTTAATGCCACGATAATTCGTGCAACATTGCTTGCTACCTTTGCCCTTATACAGTGGTAGCACAAGGGCATCCTTCAGCTCAGAAGGCACTTTCTGCTCAATCGACAAGCATTGCACTAAGTGGTGCAGCGCAGTCACCAACGCAGGTCCGCCGTGTTTCAATACTTAAGACAGGATCCCGTCGGCACCGGCTGAGCAAGTGCTCTCTGCGTCTCATGCAGTGTCGGTGTGTCCACCAAACTCACCTTCACACAGTGCTGCTTCAGACCGTTCAATTTAGGCCAGTCAATCTCTGAACCGTTGTTTAAGAGACAGTCAAAGTGTTTTCGCCAGATCTGTATTATCTCTGCAGTCTGTGTTCAGGTAGCGGCTAAACCATCATCGATTAGCGTCCTCAGTGGATGCTACCTCAGTTCATACACCGCCTTCAAGAGTCAACAACTTTCTTGTGTTGGCGACGTTCGGCGTAGCATTTCATCTGCTTCGCCTTCTCCGTCCACCATGCAATTTTTATGCGACGGAGCTCTCGGGTCTTTCGTCATCGAATTCGCCCACACTTTCTCTTCCCCAAGTCACTGGGGTCTGCCACATGTGTAGCAAATGCTGCATTCTTCTCACACACCAAGGTGCCAGTTGTCGCATTGTTCTCAACAACCCAATCAGAACGCTTACAGTTTGTGCGTCGGATGGTCTCCTCGGCACCAGCTGTCACCTGGTCGCGAATGTGGTGCCACAGGTCGTCTACCGCGGCTATGCATTCCACATCACACAGGCGTGCAGCCACCGCCTTCTCCAGCTCAATACATTTCTCCACAGTACCGAGGGAGAAAATGTCAAATTTACGCCGATTTACGGTGAAAGTGCAAAACATAGATTTACGAAAATATATGTGCGGTTTGGTCCGCACCAATTTGTGATCAGTGCAACACATCTCCGCGCAGTACACGTAGCATGCGCACTACATGCATATCACGCTGACGTATAATGACGTAGTCGATCAGGTGAGCGTGACCACTCCGTGGGTGCGTCCAAGTTGCTATATCACTCGCACTCAGTGCAAACCGAGTGTTCGTGATCGTCAGGCCGTGAGTGGCACACAGTGAGAGCAGCCTGTCACCGTTCGCATTCGCTGAACCAATGCCATGCGCACCGATAACATCTGTCCACGCTGATGCATCACGCCCAACGCGCGCGTTGAAATCACCCAGCAGAAATAGTCGGTCGCTCCTCGGCACAGACCGTATCACGGAGGATAGCTCAGTGTAGAACTGATCACGCGTGTCATCAGGATAACACATGGTCGGACCGTACGTGCTTATAAAAGTAGCAAACTTACCTCTTCCGAGTCGTAGGCGAACAGTCATCAGTCGCGCGCTGATGCCCGTTGGTTCACCCACCAGCTGGCCATTGAGGCGATCGGATATTGCAAATCCGACCCCATGTTCACGTGGTGCTGAGGCGGCGTTCCCCACCCAGTAGAATGTGTAGCCAGCACCTGCTTCATGTAACTTACCTTGCTCAGCGAGCCGAGTTTCACTGAGCGCCGCAATATCGATGTGGTAGCGCGCCAGCTCCATTGCGACCAGTGCAGTGCGTCGCTCCGGGCGCTCGCTCGAGTTCCGGTCCAGTAGTGTGCGCACGTTCCAGCACCCGATGCTGAGTGCTTTGCGCGCAGGCATACGATTGCATTGGTGGGCAATCGCACGCGAGGTGGTCGTTGTGCTTCGGAGGTTTGCTTGAGGGACTCCACCCGGAGCCTTTGGCTCAATAGCCTGACCCACAAGGCAGTGGGTGGTTTGGAGGTTTGCTTGAGGGACTCCACCCGGAGCCTTTGGCTCAATAGCCTGACCCACAAGGCAGTGGGTGGTTTGGAGGTTTGCTTGAGGGACTCCGCCCGGAGCCTTTGGCTCAATAGCCTGACCCACAAGGCAGTGGAGAGCAGATCCAGCTCGGGAATGTGATTGCAGAGACAGATTGGGATCTGCTTGACGGCCGTCACACGCAGCCTTTGAGGTTCTGGAACAATTATCATATGTTTTGCGACCGTAGTAGGATACGCACCTGCGACCACGGCCAGACGCAGGTGGGTTTTGGCGGGTTTGCACCAATTTGACCAGGGGCTGCCTGGCTTGAGGCGGGCAGTAGCAAACCATTGAACACCCGGAGGTGTCCTCCCACCGTCAGAGACAATGCGTGGCGCTCGTGCTCTACGCCAATCGAGCTGTGAGCATATAACCCGTAGACCTGTTGTCTCCCATGGCTAGGTTTTACGGGAAGAGGGCCATCGACCACTTCCTAACCTCCGAAGAGGATGGACTAGGATACTGCCAGGGCGCCCACACCTGACAGGAGAACGACTCGGGTCCTCAGCCAAAGCCTTCGATTAAATGAACACCCGAAAGGCAGCGGGTCTAGCACATGGTCAGTTCACTGACTCATGCGGATTGGTGTCCTGGATCTTAGCAGGGAGAAGGGCGAAACCCAACTCCCACCCAGCGGTCGCCACGAGGAGGCGTCCAGGACATGAGCCATGGCGAAACAGTAGCAGTAGTGGGTAAACCATCTGTCAGGATCTAGCCAC
>CALYDF020007048.1:0-12849 GCA_944474145.2 Dicrocoelium dendriticum | reverse complement strand
ATTATTTCTTTTTTACATCAACGATCTTCCGCAGCAGCTCCAGTCACCATGTGCCCCGTTTGCAGATGATCTGAAAATCTTGAGGATCATTGAGAACCAGGACGAATGCGCTCGCCTCCAGCATGACTTAGAGCGACTGTCAACGTGGTCCACTGAAATGCAACTCCCTCTTAACGCAAGCAAGTCGGAGTTCATCAGTATCACCAGACGCCCAGCCACTCGATCATACACCTTTGTCGGTTAGTTGCTCCATCCCAACACATCTGTCAGAGATTTAGGAGTTCTCTCACGACATGGTATGAGATCACTAGAAAATACAGAAAAATTGTGCCGTGCGGCACTTTGTATGCTCTGGGCATTAAGGCGCAGTTTCTCCACATGGTCCGAAGAAACCGTCCCTCGTCTATTCACCTCGCTCATTAGATCAATCCTTGAATACGGTGCCCAAGCTTATCATCCGATAACCCAATGGGAAACTGAAAAGCTGGAGAAAAAATAGCATATCGCAACTAGAATGATACCTAGTCTACAAAAGCTTCCGTATGAAAAACGTTGTGAAAGGCTCGGACTCTACACACTATCCTATCGCCGAGTAAGAATTGACCTTATTTTGACCCATCGAGTACTACACTTAAATCACTTCCCCATACTGCGGCCAATATCTCACCTCCGGGAACCCTGTAACACCCGAGGACACCGTTACAAACTCAGGGTCCCCAGCATGAACAAAGTATCACAACAGATTGGTATCGAGCGAAAAATCGTAAACCTATGGAATACACTACCCAAAGGATTATTAGAGGCCGATTCTGTGAAATGTTTTAAAACGCGTGTCAACGATTATTTCTGAAAACTGTGCTTTTGTGAAACGATGCACATACAATGCCAAAAGAAGACATTGTATGCCCGGAAATAATGACACCAACACAAATTCCTAACCGAACACGAATAAACGATTAACGGACCAGACACAACTGCTGATGATTCACAAGTAAATGCTTTTGCTTTTTCGTAATTCGTTAGAGTTGTACAGAAACCTTCCTACTTGCTCTTAAATACAGTCTCAGTATAGTACTAGACAGACCACGTCTACTTAAGCCACCGACCGAAATGCTATTTGTCTGTGGTTAGCATTTTTAGCCGCAGTTACCTCTTTATACCCTCCACCTGTCCACAGTCTTAGCACTTAGTACGGCCTATTCACGAACAAAAATCCAGTAGACGAGATTGTATCTATTATCTACCAGGTTCTAATAAATAGTAACTTTGAGGGGGTTTGATAACTGCTACACGAATCCACAGAGCAATTTACCACTTTCCGCGTCACTCGTGAATTGCGCGACAGAAGCCACTGGTGTGACGCAGTATACGGTAAAACAACCCATACAATCAGCTTATTCCAGTTGTCGCAACCTGTAGTCTAGTCGATTATGACCGCGGACACTAGTACAAGGGGTTACTTCTCTTATATGATAGGAAGTATCTCACCTTCTCTCGAAGAATACGTGGTCCGCGTTAGCATGAGAGATTGTCTGCACGTCAACTGGTGCGGAAGTGAAGGTTGAAGCTAATCACTTGAAAATCCTTTGTGATGGAGCAGGACCACTTAAGCAAATGATATCAGAGTACAACCGTACAGCGCACTGAAACTTACATTCTACCGGTTTCTATATGGATTATATGATAAGATTTTCATCCCTGCTTGTTGGTATTCATACACTTGCGATTTCGGTAACCATGCGAAAAGCCATGAAAACAAACGATAAAACCTAGGCAATGATTAGATTCATTACCTAAACATGGAGACAACTCAAGTTTCCACGAGGAAACTTTGCTCTTCGCAACGAACAAACAGTATTGGCAAAGACACAGGCGCACCTTCACAGTAGCCATTAGTGTCACCTCACTCGAAACACAGGACATTTGCTCAGTTAGAATTTTCGATATACCGAATAGGATAACCTGAGTTGTACTAGCGAGTGAAGCTTTTCTCAAGTGTGGTTGGTACCTTATCTTTGCAGCATTCTGCTGGTTATCTATAAAAAAGTCGAGTAGTATTCAACACACGACTGTATCCCCTCGAAGCATTTTTCGCTTATCTTGACTCTGGTGTAAAACCGCACGTATGACCACATAATACTGTGATTTGTCTGATAGCGTATGGATCAGGATCACGGTACTTTCTACACACACATACGTAAGCCTAATGACAATTGATGTTTGGCTGTTCTAGCCCCTGTCTTAAAGGAATGTGGAGCAGCTACCAGTGCGCAAGAAGCTGGACTACTGTGCGAATTGAACCATTCTTTTAGAAAAGTAGCTTGCGGCTACTTATTGGATCTTAGTAACAACAAGTTAAACAGAATTTCACTGGCTAGAAGGTCGTTTGTGCTGCCAACAAATGCTCTGTTTTCAAATTAGTCCTTGTGAAAGTTCAGAGATGGCATCTCATTCGTGAAGTTTAGTTCCTTTCCTGTTTTGTTTATACAACATAACCCACATCTGTATCCCAATGCTCGCTTGCAGCATAAAGAGATCTTATATGAGCGAACATACTTAATGCCCCAATGATATTGAGCTAAAGGATATCATTCACAAACGAGTACAACAACTTAAGCTTTGGTCCAACAACTATCGCGTCTTCCACCGATATCGCTTGCACTAAGAAGCATCCACACTTGTCACAAGGAGAGCTAAGAGGTCGAATACTACTACGAAATTGGATGGTTGCGTCGTCTGAGGTATCGCTTCCTCGCAACCGCCAACAGTCGCACGCGGGATAAGGATACTGCGAAGGTCACTCGGTCTCTAAGCAGACTCGAACCCGCGCTCTCGGATTACAAATCTACCTTTGGATGTCAAGGCTACGGGTCGGATGGGTGGTCAGCTAATCCGAAACTTGCATCGGTGCGAGCCATTTCACTCCGCATTATTAGTAGCCTTGTTGGACCGGATTTGTGCTCAAATGTGTTATGAACATTTTTGTTACAGTGAAACTACTGCTGCTACAAAGCGACCGTCAGCATATAGGGAATTGACAGGTAAATTAAATAAATTGTTCCTGGCTGCAGAGCAGCCAAAGAGTAGTATAAAAGGAATATTTCTATCCCAAGCAGCAAGTAGTTCCGGTTATTGGGAGGCTGTTAACAGCACCTTAAGATCGGCTGATAAATGCCAAAGAAAACAATTTTAGAGATCAGATTTCACTGTAATGTGTGTAGTAGTAGATCAGAGGGAGCGAATAAGCCAACCGAGCTAGCCAGACAGCCAATGCGAGGTGGACTTGACGGATTCGATTACTGGACTCGGATTGGCCGGTATTCATGAGAGTGATTCACCGTTTGTTTAACGGAAAAAAAGGAGCAACCTCATTGACTCAGGAGGGTGGTTCCTTATGGACTTGAACGTGCAATTTATATCGAGGAGTTTGGTTTGCCAAACGTGCTGTAATTTTTCGCTGAGTTCTCTTTGCTAATAAACGTTTGCCCCTGAAGGACTGAGTTCTGCAACAGTGTACCATGGATTTTGAACTCAACTTTTATTATCAATTCAAATCACAGTCCATATGCTGCAAACGCATCACCCGGAGGAAGATAAAATCTCTGAGGATGGGTTACCAGCGTGTTGAGGCGGTTCGGATATGATAACCTGGAATCTTTCGTTTTAAAATTCCAACCGTGAATGTTGTGCATAGTACAAAAGCTAACCTTTGTGTTTACGTTTGAGTTATATCGTGCTACGAACTACATGCACATGGATAACAGACCGCAAATATATGACTGGTTAATTTCTGTTGCATAGCAGAAACGCATCCTTGTACGTTGCGTATGTGTTTTCGATATAGTGGTAACTCCAGCACTGGCAAGTAGCTGAGGTCCTAAAAGAGCAGAAAACACAGGTTGATAGCTGGATGAACAACTATGGCTTATTGCTAAGTTTTATAGGACACCGGCACGCTGATTTTTATTTGAATTTGAATAAGGAACGCAGTATATAAATCAAGTTTGTAAAAATGACTTAAACAACCACCGTTAGAATGAGTCCTATTGCAGACACGTGACAACTTATTCATTTACAGCAGGAATGACGAAGCCAAAAAGTGCAAAGTTAAGGGCCGAATTTTTCAGTTAGCCTGTTTTATTACAAAAAACTGACTCACTTGGGTACTCAGACTCTTAAGCTTGAAATCCACACATCTCTAACCTGGACCGCTCAAGTTATGTCGGCTAATTCTAATCCTTACTTCATGCCACATGCCAAATTCGAAGCTGGACCGACTACAAACCTTGTAGAATCCCCAGCGAACAAGCTTCTGAAGAGTGAACATACAAGGCAGATAATATCAATTTAAAGTAACTGATGAAACATACTTACTACAACTGTTCTCTATGAAGCTGTCATGCCAGTAGTTCACTAAGCTCTTAACTTGCTTTTTACAGTTAACTAGCATGGGTTTACGTTTGTGAACGTGAGTTGTTCCGCCATTTTGCCCAATAACGAGAGTTGAGCCGACGAGTGAAAATACCGAAATATCAAAGAAATCGTACTATCAAGACAGTAAAACCAAAATATAATAGTAAGTATTGCCAGCTATAAACCTTATACGCAGGGCGCTCAGGATAGGATTCTTTAGTTAATTCTTTGGTAATCGGGTAATCCATGCTGAAAATGTTCATATCGAGTGAACTTAGCTAAAAAGAAAAAATGTCCCTGATACTAATGGATACAACGGTATTCTTTCATTTATAAAACCCAACAAACGAATGACGAGCAGCATAGAAATTTCACACACAGTTCCTACCAAGCACTTTCGCTTCGCAAACGGCTGTATTACTCAGAGGAATGTAAAATATCTAAACTTGTCTTCTGACACCCCGTAAGTATTTCGTCCCAAAGGGGACATTAAACTGTCCAGTTTGAAAGAAAAACGCCCATCTCTTCTGGCTCCGTATTCACAAGGGATAACTCAAAACCAGCCACTTCATGAAATCAAACTAAAGAGAATATGTCGCATTTTTCCTCTTACGTAAAACTGCAGATAACGTCCAACATCAAAGATGAGAGTGAAACTGCAGATACTCTTCATTTCAGTAGTAGCTGAAAGAGGTAGCAGCACCTAGAAACCCAGTGTGACAAGAACTGTACCATCTTACATTTAGTTTTAAAACTATCAAAATGGCCTAGTAGTCAGAATGATGGTGGGTGCACAGATATGGACCAGAAACACATAACTCCGACTGTGTGTGCACATTACCCGAGTGCGCTTCATGAGAAGAACGAAGATGCTTCCATCCATCAGCACCCATTTACTGTTGAACAAATAATAGTGTTGACCCCGCGTGCGCGTTCTTTGTGAAATGCATATTAAGTGGCACCAGTGTTTTGTGACACACAAGTGAAGTTACACTATGCGACAAAAATATTTATTTTCTATGACGGAAGTGCCCATGTGCCCACATTATAGAATGCACTCCACTGATGGTAGAAATATACCCCGATGTTACCTAGCACGTAAGATTCCGTGGTTCTAATCAAATGATTTTTTTTCAATAATGCCAAGATTACATCGTAGGCATTATGAGTAAATGCACTGAATCATAACATATAAGGCATATATGTGGTAAATAGGTTTAAAACATCACTGCGACACGCCGCTAACTACTGACTGTAGTGTGGCATTGGGAAGTGATTACTACTCCGAGACCAACAGTTGTATGATCCAGCGCCCTCACTCTGCGGAAACCAGCAAAAGCTTTCCATCATAGAAGGCATGTACCTGACACTGTAGCGCTGCTCCATGGTTGCAATATCAAGGTGAAAGCGCTCATCATGCTCATCGTTAACGAATCACGTTCTCAGGGAAAAAGTCAACGTGATTATGAAGCAAGTGCATCTTGAGTTGCATTCGAGAACAAACAGCTCAATAGTTCACAATGAGCTCTTTTGTGCTGTCTTTGTAGATTTGTACCTTTGTTCTCCCCAAAAATTATATACATACTGCCTTGGTTGTTCGTCACACTTCCAACTCAAATGAAGTCAGCTGGCACTAGAAAGTACTGTCTGCCACTTCCGGTAAATATCAGGCCTAATATGTATCCCTTCATTGAGATTCATATCACTGATCTACAGAAATATTTATTTTAGTATTAGAACGCAAAGCCATCTCCTTTGATGCCTTTGACGATGTTTGTAATCAAACCAAGCTGAGCGTGCAGGGGTGGTAGATAGGTATGATCAGGTTGCACAAGAAGCGTATGCTTTACACTCATTTTCCCTGAAACACACTCCGTACTCTCAGGCCGGTTTTCCTTTGTGTAGTGCTCTTAAGTTGCTCCAAAGTCCCATAAGCACAAGAAGCAGCAATATTTTATCAAGCCTCTTTGCATACCCATTAGGAGTCCAATGAGTTTAAAGTCAGCACATATGTTCCAACAGTACTTATTACGGTTCAGTGTAGCGAGTATCAATTGAATACTTTCGTAACTCCCCTTCACATTGGTAGCATGCAACAGAGGCACAGTTGGGTACACATTTCCGTTGTGGGGCAGTATGGCTTTAAGAGTCTTGAACGAGTCAATGAACCAACCCCATTAATCACTGATAAGCCGCAAGCCAAGCTGTTTCATCAGTTATTCCACTTCGAAACAGTAACAAAATGTTTCGCTCATATCACAGAAACAGAACAGAAACAGGATTTCGCTTTCTGTATACATTAATCTTGGAGTTTGCAGCTAGTAAATGCCATTGCTGCAGCCGAGACGCCAGTAACTTACTCTTGTCTTTAGGCAAGCCCAGGTAACGTGGTAAGTCTTTCGGCTCTACTTGTTCAATAAGTTGTTAGTTGCTAGAATCAGATTCAAAGTTTTCACATATGTCGGAATCAGGGGAAGTTGAGAATGCGGAATCACCACGCAACAGCAGTGACATGTTCACCGTAGGCACTGGAATGAGTAAGCTACAATCATGAGGAACAGCTCGAATAGCTGATGGAAGATCGAGTCAATGGATTTTGTCCTTGTTTCCATTGTAGATTCCAATGCTACCGGTTAGGCAGAAGTAGCAAGTCGTCGTGTGTTCCTTTGGCTCCCTCCCAACCGTGGGGATTGCAAAGAATGTCTTGCTTTTGCCTTTGAGCCACGGAGTCAGATTAAGATTGAACGACACACAAACAATACGCGGTGACCACTTCTTATCCAGATCCCCCAGTTTTATCCCGAAATGTGAGGTTTAGGTAGACTTCAGTAGTGACGAAATGGGTCTGCGATGCGACTTCGTAGTAAACTGACCACAGATGTAACGAAAATGATTTCTGTCATTTACACAGCAGCGCCTTTCCGTTATGACCAAGAGATCAAGTAAGGAAACAGCTCTCAATCAATTTTCAGCATTAGGTGGACACCATGGCCAAGAGGACTTTTTCCGCGATTAAAGGGGGCAATTTGGCTAGACACAGGCGAGCACCCGTTGCATGGAATGCACTGCTAAGCTGCAACGAAAAATTGAACATAAATACCCGACATGATAGAAATATTAGGTTTGCATTTTCGCAATCAACTCATCTAGTACTACTAGAAACATCCTATCCCATTTCCATTATAAGAATGGTGTTGCACAGCGTTATTTGTCGTGCCCAAAGAAAAGCGTTCGTAATCATGTCTATGATGAATTAACAAGTCTGCAAACGTATATCTAATTACGAAATGCAAGACCACGTGTTGTAACAATTGTGGTGGGTAAGCAAAGCCAAGGGCTGTAAAGACCTGTAGGTGAAATTGTAAGCTAGTAAAAAAGCGCATGTTACTTGACTAATCATTGGCTTCAGAGTGGCATTAACTTAATTCTGATTGCTCGAGTTTAAAGTGGGTCTGTTGTGTACAGAGTCCTATTGTCTTTATATCCTTATGGCGGCTTATAGCCTAAAGGATCACAAGCCTGCTTTGTAAACCTGGAATGTTAATTTGAGCATGCTTAGGCGGCCGGGGACCTTCACAGCATCCGCTGTCCACGCGCGGCTGTTTATATTTGCGCGGCAGCGCATCGTCAGTACCGTGTACCGGCGTCCTGCTGATATCTTACCTTTATATTATCATGCAGATGACAAGCAAATTCAGCCTACGATATATGTACGGTAGTATGCCGATATCTCTTTTAATGAATGGTGACCACATTGTGTCGGAAATGTCGGACGCTGAGAGAACATTCAAAAGATGAGATAATCGGGAAGCACAAAAGATAGTTGACATTCAATGTGAATGTAGCGCCTGGAATGTTAATTTACGGTCCTTCGTGCAAGTGTATTATTCTTATAAAATTACTACTTAGATGATGACAAAATAAAGTGTCTAAGTTGGAAGGGAGGTTGAAATATCACTTAACTTGTTTACTGTCCCGCATTTTGAAGTCTGGATTGTGGCGGTGTTGTGTTTCTCCCAGAGCCGATAGGCTTGGTTAGCTAATTCGACGTGCGACCTTCCGTAAACGTCTGGCATTCCCGATAAACTGAAGCGTGCAATTTTCTTAACGCCATGCACAATCGTGTTGACTGACTTTTCCCATGTTTTTTTCGGACAGCCAAAATTATTATGAGCAAATTCACATAGGTCGATCGCAGGGGAAACGCGCTGTAGTGTTCGCAACTTGAGTCGGTATTTATGCGTGCCTTTATGACCCACTAAACTTTTCCCTTCTCCGTGTTTACTTGGTGTACATTCTCGGTTGATCACATGCAGGTTCCCTGGAGTTAAGCTTGCGGTCATTTTTTACTGTAGCTGTTTCACATCATTTCGTTAGATGATTAGGGCTATGTAAAACATGTGAACTGGACAACCACACAATATGGTTTGCGAAGAGAAGGAGTAGGCACGGCATAATAATCGGGCTCTGGGTTACACAAAACTAGACATCAATCCAAAGGGGAAAATTCGATTTGAATCCTCAAATTCCTATTACATTGTAGGGAGAAAATACATATGCAACCCGGAACGGGGTCAACTTTTCCTTAGTTCAGATTTCAGTGACGTCAACTGAAGCTGTCCAGATGGTCAAGTTACTTTAAGAGTTCTAGATAGGCGGCATTTACTATTACGCCAGCATCGACAGATTGCGTCTAATCAGTCAACAACAGCAGTATATCAGTCACTTTGAAATGATGCTTCGCTGCCATATAACCATGATGGTTTGTGGAAATAAAGAATAATATAAGGTAGAAGGGTGATTTACCTAAAAACCTTAGTGCCCTAAGCAAACATTCAAGATCAGGGCGCCTACAACTTGTGTTAACAAATTACCGTCACAAACAGCTGGTTACCGTGTAAAGATAAGGCGACATCTGCGAGACAGCTACTTGGTGGCTTTCACCGCCTCGCGTCCGAATCAGCCATTGCTCCGCAGATAACTCAGCACCAAAAACACTTTAAACAGGCAATCCGACTAGGAGATGGTATCAGACGTGCCACTGGTGTTGGTTGCGAGCCATATCCTACAAAGTCTCGAGCCAAGCAAATGGCGAGTCACGTGGACTCCAGCCCGGAGGGAGAGACGGACCAGCAGCACCCAGATTGGTCGTCAGTGACTTCATTTCCCCTCTGCCAAGTCAACTTCTGTCCACCTCGATACTTGCGCCACCTTACACCTGGCAGATTAAACAAGGTCCTCCTAGGTATGCGCTGACCAGGCATCCGTAACACGTGCCCAAGCCAACATAACATAGTCAGTTCTATCTGTTGTTCTAGGGAGATAGCATGATTATCACTACCTAGTATTTGCTTGCGCACATCATCGTTGCGGACAAGCTAATGCCACACCACACCAGCAATGCTTCGTAGACAACGAAGATCAAAGACCTGAAGGCGCCTCAGGTCTTCAGACTGAAGGGGCAAAGTCTCATTCCCATAGAGTACAACGGCTCTCACCGTGGCCTGGTATACACAGCCTTTCAGATGGAGGGAATGTTCCAGCTGTAGCCAAAGATGCCCCAGGTTCATGGGGACAGTTCTGTTGCTTGCCATATGTGAGCTGACGTCAGTTGCTATGCGCCCATTGTTGCTGATGCAACTGTCAAGACAAGCGAATCGATCAACCACCTCGAGTTCCTTCTTAGCAAGCATCAAGGGGTCATAAAGTGACTGGTGGTCCCGCAGCAACAATTTGCACTGAAAGGGCAAAGGAAATACCAAATAATGGGACCCTTATAGACAGGCTATTCAGAGTTGGTTGTGCCGGTGCAACATGGTCGAAAAGTAAGACGACATCGTCCGCATAAACATGTAAGACCATACAGCACTTGAACGCCTACATCATGAGATTCCGCAAGGCAAATCACCATGATAGAATTCATGACTAAATTGAACAAAAATGTGGAAATCGAACCAACCTGAGGAACGCCAATTGTGCTGGGAAAGCTATCCGGCAGGTCGTCATAGACCCTGACGCGGCCTGTCGCGTTCCAGTACAGAACACGTGGGATATTCACATATTTCGTCGGAACACCTTTCCGCGCAAGTATTTCGAACAGAATGAATTGATCGGTTGCATCGAACGCACTCTTAAAATCGAGGAACACAGCTATTAGCGGTTTGCGGTATGCGTGGCGCTGCTCTAGTATCTATCGCAGAGTGAAGATATAGTCCATACAGCAACGTCCTGGACGGAAACCTCCCTGCTCTTCCTCAATTCGAGATTCCCCTTCCACAGTGAGGGGGCGAACGAGAATCTAGGCCAGTATTTTGGTTATAACTGGCGATAGGCTAATACCCCTGGGGTTAGAACAATCTGTGCGACTGCCCTTCTTATATATTGCCCCTATAATCGATTCTCACCAATTAGACGGGACACTGTCTTCCTTCCAGTTATCTTCGACTAGGGTGGTCAGTGCTTTGAGGAGGACCTCACCTCCATCCATAAATAGTGCAGGTGGGAGGGAATCCGGGCCAGCGGCACGAAAACAATTGAGGGCTGTGATCACGTTTCGGACCTCGGTCGCCGACGGATGCTCTAAACTAACCGTCCATGGCTTTTCCAGCATCAGCTGAGTAGGAAGAGGTCCAGGAGCAGGAGGCCAGCTAAACTGATCTTGAAAGTGTTGCTTCCAAATGGCCATACGGCGCTCTTTGTTGTGTAGCAGTGCACCCGCGCTGTCTCTGATTATCTCACTGACGTTTGGTTTCTTTTGACCAGTGGTGCGGATCAGCTGGAAGAGCTTGCGTTAATTGCCTAATGCTCCTGTCTCCTCCAGTTCTTGAGCCCGAGTGGTCCACCAGGCTTCCTTGTCAGCAAGTAGGCTGCGCTTTAGTTCGCATCTAATAGCCAGTCTGGTCACATGGTGTTCAGAGCCAGCCGGAAGGTTTCTTCGATTTTCCAACAGGTTCACTGACCTCTCGGATATCTACTGACTGGGAGGGTGACGATTGGTAGTGTCACAAACAGATGCTCCTGCATTGTGCATGGCGGCCGAAATCCAATTCCACTAAAACTCAGTGTCACCATGACAAGACAGCGAAAATTCGGTAAAGAGTGCGTCTTACTATCTTGCATGATCGATGGATGTGACAACTTCTCAGTTGAAAATCGGAAGAGACGCTTAGTGCGTCACGCGTTAAGGTTCATGGAGAAACGACAGCGCACCAAGGCATGATCAGAGTCGACACAGGTACTCCAGTACGACCGGCAATCCAGGATGGAACCACCTCACTTGTAACTTATGGCAATGTGGTCAATTTAGGTCCATCAGAAGGACGCCAAGTATCACTTCAGCGTCCAATGTGTCCAAATGCATTGCTACTAAGAAACAACTGGTACTCCGCACACTGTTGCAGCAGACGTTCACCGTTGTCAGTCCGTTCAGAGTTTAGCCCAGAATTACCGCCCAGCTGAGCTTCTGAAGAGCTCAGACGCCATAATTGTGCGTTCATATCCCCTGCAATTACTATACTATCTGAACTACTAGCACTGCGTAGTAGCGCGTTCAGTTCGTGATAGAATGTGTCCTTGACAGCATTTGAACTGCAGTCGGTGGGAGCATAAGCCGAAATCATGAACAGAAAGCGTTTTTTACTACTTCGTGAATCAACCTTAGCTGATGTCGTCAGACGGGCTGCACATAAACGGTTGTTCACCGGAATCCAATCAACCAACGATGGCTCAGCCTTGGAGCTGAGAATGATACCTACACCAGCTTGACCCGTGAGTGCTGCATCGGCGTCTCCGGATGCGGGCAACCAATAACGAGAGGATAAGCCGGGTGCAGTCAATTCAATAACCCCGTTAGGGTCATTAATCCTAGTTTCGGACACACAACACACATCAACACCCAGTGTGTCCAAGGTGCGTGCGAGTGCAGCCTGCTGACCTGTTTGTCTTAGAGTGCGGACGTTGAATGTCGCCATGGAAACGGGACAGCGTGGCCTTATAAGGGACTTTTGCCGATAGGCGTCCGATAGGTGCTGTGGGATGGTGGCTGCAGATGGTTCTACTCCAGTAGCACTTCGGTTGCTGTCAATTAAGCTGGGAATTATAGAAGGAAGGTTAGTAATGGGGGCCGGGATGGGAGTAAGAGAAAAAGGTGGAAAAGAAAGAAGGGAGGCGCCAGCAGTAGCATGTTTTCGCTTATCCGCCCTGCTGTATGCAGCAGATAAGGCGACCCTTGATAATCTGCGCGACGGCCGATGCAGGATGAAGTTTATGTTTGAAGAAAATGTCATGGTTGTATGTGGGCTGGGATACTGCCAGGGCGCCCAGACCTAGACAGGAGAACGATTAGGGTCCTCATCCAAAGCCTTTGGCTCAAAAGCCTGTCCGCAAGGCAGCGGGGTGGCAGTGATTTAGTTTTACAGAAATGGACGCCATCCCATT